>JACSZP010032483.1:0-11898 GCA_016161895.1 Pinna nobilis
CACAGAGCAGATGACATTGTAATAAGTAGAATGTGACAGTGAGCCACATGACACAATGTATCCTAGACACAGAGCAGATGACATTGTAATAAGTAGAATGTGACAGTGAGCCACATGACACAATGTATCCTAGACACAGAGCAGATGACATTGTAATAAGTAGAATGTGACAGTGAGCCACAAGATGACTCTCTGGTCAAGTGCTCGGCTGGCTTTTCCTGTCCTTCATTTGAGTCTGAAAACTGGCAAAGTCCGTTGTTACACTTTGTGTCGGCTCATTTAAAATCCCTCGGTGTCAGGTCACTGGCTGTAACTCTCCAGCATAGGTTAACATTTGAAGCCTTTCATCAGCATTCAGTGAGGTCTCAATTTGAGTGAATATATCAATTTCATGAAATGGACGTTAAGCACCTACAACAAGTAGTACACAATTAAAAGTTGATGAGCTCGTCTTCGTTAGCCAACCATCAAAACGATATTGGTAGTGGTGGGCTCACCATATCACTTTTTGTATGTAGTCCATCTTTCTTAAATTTTACATAGAGAATCCCATGGGGTACATGTATAGTTTTGAATGACACATTATGGGACTGATCGGAAAATGGGACTCACAGCAGGAAATAAGGGTTAAGAGGGTTTTAGTCTTGTTATCAATATTTTTCAGAGAGTGCTGAAACAATCTTCTTTTGCGTGTGTGCGTTGATATTCCACAACAAGGTTCAAATTACAGTCATTTGAAAGTATAGAGGTTGTTCAGGTACAGGGGATTGCAAATAACTCACAATAGTATTTTTGTACTTCAAAATTTACATGTCTACAAGTAGGTTAATAGGGAACCCTTGTGCACCACTGAAAATCTCAAGACATGATTAGGAAAGTAATTTACATATTGCATAGTGATGTTGCATCATTTTGAATATATCTACATATTATATCAAACTGAATCAATTCAAACTATGGTATAGTTGTCCATCTCTTGAATAAAAACTTGTCCAATGGAAAGTGGTCCTCTGACCCTGTACCAGAATTAACTGACAGTGCAGTACTCTTAATGTATTATGTTTGTAGTATAGTAAGGCATTTGTGTAAGGGTCAGGATGGCACTAGAAATAAGACAGTGTGGTAAATCTGCTGAGAATTATATTACTGGTAAATTAATTGAGAAAATTTGTCCCATAGATTTCATTCATAACGAGAACTTGATTCATTTATGATTGAAATTGTTCGATGCCATTGAGTTTGTTAATTGCTAGGCTGACATGAAATTATAAGTATTCTATAAATGGAATAAAACTGATATTTTTCGTGACAACTTTCTCACTTTCCTCACTTCTCAATAGCAGGTAGTGCTGAGCAGAGGCCAAAGTACTGATATAAAGCCCTTATATAATATCTCCATATGAGTGAATATCTTGAGTGGGATGTAATTACACAATGATACAATAACAATAAGGTCAGGATTTCAAAAAGTCAGAAAAAAATGATTTTGACAACATGTAAATTTTTATACATGTAGGCATTTTATCTATTGCACAAAAATAAAAATCTTTGCAAATTTTGAATATACAAACATTGATCATCTACAGCATGCTATGTTTGAGATTTATTCAATGATTTCACTCAGTAATTGTAGGTTTTCTTTAAGTCCAGAACAAATCAGCTATAAAGTAGACACTGAAGTACAATGTAGTTAGTACTGGATTGCAATGCATACATGTGTCAGGTTTATATTATTCACACATCATTTCTTATATGAATACATGTATATGCACTGTAATATTTAGAACAATGCATGTCGAATTATAAAAATATGTTCAGTTTAACACAATGGGTAAAGTTCATACTTACTGAATACATGTACATAAATATATATTCATTTTGTTAAAGAGAAATAGTATAACTTAGACGTTAGTTTGGAAGGATACCAGGTTTATAAGTTAGTATTGTTACACCAGTGTGACATTAATAATACAAATACTAGTATACAGTTCAGTTTTTGTGTTTATTATGGTTCAGTGGTGATATATAAATGGTTTGTGAGTATGCATGAGAAGTTGTGTTTATTAAGTTCTTACAGAGTCAAAATGCAGTTGTGTGAAGTAGATGTAAATAGGGTGAGTCACAGCAGTCCCTATTGTGAAAATGCAGATATACACCACCCCATGCTATGAGGTCACTAAATATAGACACAAATTGATCTATTTTATAGGTGTTTCATGAAAACGAATATGTGAATTTTCAAGTTTTTATCCCTTAATTTTATGATTTATTCGCATGTTTTCTTTAATTGTTGCTTTAAAAGCCACAAGTACAAATGTACATTTTGTACACCAAAATGAACTTTAATTAATATAAGAATTTCTGTATAATTCAGACATTGAAGCTCTAGGTAAGCAACTACACTACATTCAGATCTGCAAATTAGTGAAATTACCTGTATGTTATTATATAGCCATTCTGTCAGTAGCCTAAATAAATCTACATCTGCTAAATGATAACTAAATATGAAGATAGTAGTAACTTATTTGAATATTGTTTGGTTTATTGCAGTTCCAATGGAAGACCCAACTCTCAGGGAAATGGCAGAGTATGTAGAGGCTAATCGGGATGAAATATGGGATAAAGTACCTGGGAACAGACAGGTGACTTTGCTTGTTTTCAGGGAGGGGGACCAACTAAATTTCTTCCGAGTGGTGGATAGAGGAGATGGAACATTGACTCCTTTGTCAGAGTCTCTCAGGTAAGTAAAGAAGCATTATTGATTCTGAAACTAGGTCAGATGTAAATCTATTGATTTCATTTAAATCCATTTGTGAAATGGTGTTAAATTTCATTTTAGCGACATAAACAGGTATAATTGTAATGTTAAGTAAGTAAGCAATTGAAATTTTGATGTTCAGTGCAGAAATAGTTTGGTGTGTGGAAAGTCTTGTGAAAATTTTCACTGGTTTTGGTGGGCAAAGCAAACACGTAAGCATAGTTTGTCTTCTTATTCATCACTCTCTCTTATCTTCCAGTAATTTTCACTGATTGACCTAGGTGTGATAGATGTTCATTTGTATATATTCCATATAAAATCCTGATTTAATTTGTTTAACTTTGCTTTAATGAGCACTGCATTATATATATAAATGATACTTCAAGTATACTTGTATTAATGCACCAATAGTTTTATGAAGTGACAAGAAGTAATGATTTTCTTTTATGAAACTAACAATATTGGAGGACTCAGAGTTGGATCATGTAGACCTGTAGGCATGATAAGTAAATCAAAATTCAGTGAATACCCATCAAGGTCCTCAGTTGAACATTGTTATCAGCTAGGTGAATACTGTAGCTTAAATTCATCTGGGACTTCATTCACAATGCAGTTGTAAACTTACCGCAACAGTAAACATTGCCGAATTCTTCTGCAGCCCCAAATCTATCATTTACAACAGATAAGAAAACTCTGCATGATAAACTTTGCAGAATATCTTCATTAACGGTGGTAATTTGTACGACTTTTTAAATACAGTTGAACATTTCCACATGCATGGATACATTCCACATGGAGTCCATAAATTCAGCCATTGCAGAATTTCTCACATGAATTATGAATGAGGACTCAAATTTGTCAAGTATTAGATATATCTTCAGTGTGTTCCAAACAGAAAAATATAACGAAGACCACTTTGAACTTAAATTATGGTTTGTTATTTTGTATCGTAAATAAATTTATTGCATCTTAACTTTCATTGATAGTTTACATTGTCAGTGACATTTTTATAACCTTTTTTTTATTCATTATATTTCAAAGTACAAGGTAGACTGCCGTCTTTCATCAGCTTGCATGTAGGACTCTAAATTTGCAAACTCATAAAATTTGAGCTGTATTCCAGTTTTACAATGTTTAATATGTAGAAATTTGAACAATGCTGTATGTGAATTTGATTACAAGACTTTGTTGATAGACTGGTGTTGATAGCCGATGTTTAGGGATTGATCTTGGTCTCAAAGATGTTTCATTTAAAGGCAATTACAAACATTTATCAGCACTCAGAGTACAAAGACAACCATGCCTGCAATGATAGAGAAGTTTAAACTGCCCTACGTCTTCAAATGAATCAGTGAAATATTCTAGCCCTCTGACAATGAAAACAAAAACATTTTAGCATCTAGTGGTCAGTCTAAGAGAACCAAATCATGCCAAACATTTTGTTGACAATGCAGAAATAGGAGCATGATTTATGGTAAACTTAGCAATGGGGAAAGAAATCCACTAGCAGAGGACGGGGTGACAATATTCATTACTTTTTGGACACAGCAATTTACATGTCCAAATTTAAACCACTTGCAAGAAAGTTCAAGGTCCTTAAAATGTAAGTTTTGAGCCCTGTTTGTGGTTTTTGACATTGAATGCTACCATTTTGATTTTGCACTTAAGTTTTGAATTTCACACATTATTTTGGTATTATAAACATGACTACAGTAGATTCTAATGTATTTTCCAGTGGTGCTTCTATGTACAACTTCAATGATGAAGATGACGATGATGAGGTTCCTCCAAAGGAAAAGTTAGAAGAAAATGAGCAGCTCAAAGAAAAAATGAAACAGCTGCGAGGGAAAATGGAAAAGTTAACTCTAAATAAAAAGGTTTGCAGTTTAATACACACTTGTCATTGAGATACAGATATCTGAATTAAGAAACCTAGTAACTGAGCAATGCATATATATGTGACTTGGTTCTTATTTGGCCAACTGAGTCATACAATCATCCAAATATGGCCCTGCAATATAACAAGATGTGTTCAGTTTTTGTTATTCTAAAAACAACCTAATGAAATTATTTAGCTAAATGAAATTATTTTGGCATAAAACATTTTCATGTAAGTTAGTACGAGAGAAGTCACATTTCACATGTTCATCATCTCAAAAACCAGTTGACCAGTTTCAACCCATCTTATCAAGGATCAACATTTCTTGATGGTCTCAAGTTTGTTTATACCCATTATGCAAAGATTCAAGATTTAATCAAGAGAAGTCCCTGTGATCATATTAGCCATGCCCTGGGGTCAACCATTTTGCATTCGAGTTACTAGAGGATTTCACATTTTTCATATCATCGTAGAAACCAGTCAGCCAATTTCTGCTAGAATTGTCATGGAACAATCTTTAGTGATAGAGACTCATATTGTTTGAAACTATTCCCAGGGTTCAAAATAAAGGCCCACTCTAGAATAAGATAACTTAGCACCATACTAGGATTAATTATTGTACCTTTGTTTGTGGTATAGATTTGTAAGTGTATTTTTTGGGGGGGAGTGGGGGGGGGGGGGGTTGCTTTGTTTTACTATGTATATTTTTGTAATTTTATTATCTGTTGATATTGCTGGTGTGGATAAAAAGTGCATTGCCTAATGAAAAACGTAAGATCATTTTAATAGGTCTTACTTTTAAGTTTTCAGTTGCACTTTTAAGTTTTCAGTTGAACATTTCATGTAGTATTTAGTTGAACCTTCTTATTTAGGTTTTGAAAGTCTTCTGTTAATGTTCTGGGCCAAATGAAAACACTTTTCTCATGTGTGTAATTAACAGATGTCTTGTTAGAAATAAAGGATTCTCTAGTTTATAAAAGGACTTAACAAAATATTGAATTAAAAAGGTGCATCTGCATCACAAGTAGTTTACTATACCAGTATGCTGTTCTAATGAAATTTTTATTACTGTTTTTTTCAGCCGAGGAAGAAGATTCCAAGGCCGCCATCATCAGAACATTCCACTAGTAGTCGTGCCACACGACTTCGACAGCTTCCAGGCTCTGGAAGAACACTTGGACACCATTTAAACAGAAATTATTGTCTACCGCCTGTTGGTCATAGATCATCCTTTTCACGTGATGAAAGGATTCCTGGACTTGAAGGGATCTACAAGGATGACCTAAATATTGGTGGTACTAGTATTGAACATGAGACTGCATCTACTTTTGAGCATAATAGTACTCATAGTGCCAAATCTAGTATAAGCAAAAGTAGGCAGCTGGAATGTAATTCTATCAATAGTAACTGTGATCCAAATGTTAACCAGTTAGGGCATGTTTTAGCCAGTGTGAAGGAAGATACAGCTACCAGAAAAGATGCATCAAAATTATCTGCGGAAAGATTTACTGAGCCAACAATTTCAACTCGAAAGGATTGTGATAAAGATAAAGACTCAGGGGAGGAGGAGAATGTTAAATCCGATTTATTAAGTTCAGCCTCAAAGATAAAGGATTTACAAAGGCTTAGTAGCCTGCAGGAAACAGTTGTGGCCGGTAAAAAGAAAGATATTACTCTTGATACTTTGAAAGATACTCCAGTGCCCTCCTCATCTTCCAAAAATAAACAAAAACTAAAAGGTGATCTCACAATTGAAAGTTTAAAAGAAGTTCTTGCAAGGCCACCAACCACTTCTAGGGATTTAAATTTAGAAAGTTTACAGGAAACTTTTGGTCGGCCTACAACCTCTTCTAGATACAAAGGACTTGAAAGAAGAAAGGAGTTTACATTGGAAAGTCTAAGTACAAGTGAAGCAAGAGCTATGTCTGGACTATTACGTCAGGCATCTCTTGAAAAGATAGGCTCCTCTAGGATTGGCAATTTTGTACCCAGTGGGAGTAAGTCTAGGCTTGGTAATTACACGTTGGGCGCTGGTAGTCAAGAGGGCAGAATTATCACTCCAGAAGGAAGGTTAATGGTAGGTAGAATTATGTATATGTAGGGGTTTTCATTTAGTGGAATTGTTAGCACAAGTACATAAATATATCTAAGAGTTTAACCTACAGAATGATTATTTGTTTTATCCGGCTACAATAAATAAGGTTTGACTCATGACTTAGTATCTAACAACAATGATGAAAGACAGGATTTTGATGGTTGGCTAATATGGGGCAGTCTCGTTTGTGAGGTGGTCTCCTTAGTGAAGCAGTCTCCTTAATGAGGCGGTCTCCTGAATTAGGCAGTCTTTAGATAAGGTTACACTGTACACAGAAATCATCTAAAGAACAAATTATAATTTGTAACTAAAGATGATAAAGGTCAAGATAAAGGAATATTTCTGTAATACATGTATCTGCAGAAAAATACCTGCATTAAAAGAAACTCTCTGGACAGGTTGTATATGACTGAATAAGATGATGACATTTTTATAAAATTTCTGTACACATCAATTGTTACATTTAAGGTTTTAGTCCATATCCATTTCAGTAGGACTGGTTTTCTTTTGCTGTCAGTCAATTACCATAAATTTATATATTGCAAGTATTAAAAAAAAAAAACTGACCACTCGACTAAGAGGACTGGTTGTTATCAGAACTTTCAGAGGCTCCATTTTTGTGTGCTTGCCTTTCTTTTAATTCCATACTTGTTAGTGCAAAAGTGCAAAAAAATCACTGATAGAACTCAGAAAAGTTATATAGAGTAAGGGAGATAAATGGTGTTATTGTTGTTCTTTTTCTGAAATATCTTTCAGTTACAAAATGCAATATAACCTATGACATGATTAATTTCAGTCTGCAAGATTACAACGTGTAACAAATAGTAGAGATGGTCGTCTTCTGTCACCCTCACACCGCCTGCCTCCTGTGAAATCCAAGAAAAAAGCAACCAAAAGATGTTTTGTTTGTAGTAAAAAAACTGGTTTAGCAACAAGCTACATTTGCAGGTAGGTCAACACTTACATATTTCTAGGTTCAGTTTGTTCCTACTTCATATTGACAATGGAGTTCTGTTGTGGTTTAAGGTAGAGTGCTCCCCTTTTAACCAATACATTAAGGGATCAAATCTCAGCAGGGGTGGGTGGGGGTAGGACATCTTGGCCTAGTGGTTAGTGTGTTTGCTTTCTGATTGTGAGATTGTTGGTTCAAATCTGAGCCATGCTGCGGTTGGCTGTCCCTGTCTTTCTGATGAGTCATTGGTCCTTTTTAAAAGCAGGATTCAGCACATTAAAGAAATCTCCCTGCTGTACAGTCTTAAATACTGAGCAAGGACAATATTTGATGTCTTTCACTGGTACTCTGTGATGTTTCTATTTAAGTAAAAAGTTCTTGAGTGGGATGTTAAATAGCGATACAACCAATCAAGTTTCAGCAGGGCATGTCTGATTTTCCTTTGAATCAGTGTAAAGCAGAACCTATGTTTCAATTTGTCTTAGATCCCTCGGTGCCTAACAAAACAAATACATTCCTTATTGACAATGATGCAGTAATTCACTGTAGTAATGTGCATATATTGAGATTTTAATATGACACACAATTATACATGTTTAACATGGGCATAATGTATCACAAAATTATATAACCAGGCCATTGTATTTCTGGCATTTTGTGCCATTCTGTCTGTTTCATAGATATGTATCAGGTCATTTTTGCATATACTTGATAAATTTCTTTACCATCCATTGACCAAGTTGTTTATCTTTTGATTAAATTTAACAGAGGTTTTAATATAACTGACCATCACTAATTTTACCCAAGTCACAAGGAGGATTAAACAAAGGTTCTATTTAGCCAATTGTTTAGCAACAATATATATTAACTCCATGTTATATTTCAATCCTTAGATATATTTAGTTGAGGAATGAAATTAAGTTGAAGATAAACAACCAAGTTCAATAGTACTAATTGGCAAATATCTGAATGCTGGCACCAACTTGGAACCCTGTTTGATATCTACTATAGGTCTGGTTTACTTACTTTTTTTCTTGTCTTTTGCAGATGTGGCCATAATTTCTGTGCTACCCACCGATATGCAGAATCCCATGATTGTACATTTGATTACAAGACGGAGGGACGCAAGCTACTTGAACAAAGTAATCCAGTTGTTAGTGCTCCAAAATTACCTAAAATCTGACTCAGGACGCACCAGTAACTAAAAATGGCTGTGAACTCAACAAACAATGATCACTTTTGTGTATGGACACAGATGAAAGTTTTATTTCTTTTTTTAAATTGCTGATTGAGTTGTTTTGGTTCTTCTCTTGATGTATTAATACTATTCTCCTGAATTTTTTTTTTACAACCCCAATAGAAATATTATAGTACAATAATAAATACTATTTAATACACACTTTCAGTTTCTAAACGACCTAGTAATAAACTTACTGTGACCTGAGTGTGCTACTGCATGAGATTGTTTACTCTGTATTTTATTGTGTAGTAACAATTTGTCAAATTTCTGCATCTAAGCAATCGTGAAAACCACCATTAAATGACTTTGGGTTCTAAGTACATATCAAATGGCATATCATTTAGAATGTGATAATATTGCTTCTGTTTCGATCTAGTCTACAAGACATGGTTCATTAACACTTTGTTGATATTAGTGTTTTTCCCACTCTTTTAGTGTGTATGTCATTAACAAGGGTGATATGATAAAGAAATTGTGATATATATGTCATTTAGTGTATTTTGCATGATTCAAAGCTGCATAGGTATAATAGTAGAACTGTGTGTATCTTTTGTAGCTTTGCTGCCATATTGTTTATGTGCCTATAATGGTTCCTCATCAATACTAGAATAATTTTCTACCACCATTTACCATACTTACCAGAAAAATGTCCAGTTTCTACCGCCATTTACCACACATACCAGACAAACTTTCTACATGCACCACCATTTACATACCAGACAAACTTTCATCTTCTACCATTTACCATACCAGTACCATCATGATCAGTGTCTGAGAGCTTATATGTGTGGATGTTGCTTTGGTGTTTAAAAAACTGTCATTTTCTTTTATTCAGCTTATGTCAAGTAAATTCTCCTTGCTTTAGATTAAAGTTCAGATCTCACTTTTTTTTGTATTTGTTTTTGTGAAGTTTTTAGCCTATCCAAGTGCTTTAATTACAAACATTTTGTCTTCAGTTGTAAGGCTTCTTTTGAAGAACATGTAATGACTTGGTAACTTTCGTTTGCATTTACTTATGTGCAATACAACTAAAGGCTACATTGCTAATTTGAAGTTATAGTTTAAGTGGAAGATAAGGACTACATATAGATACATCATGTCTGTACTGATCATACCAGCTGACATCTAAAATAATTTGTAAGAGAACTAATAAGATAGGTACTTAGGTCTGTGTATTTTACATCTCCATACACTACTTGATTTGTTTAGAGATACAAAGTCTTTAGATGTAACATGAGACAGACTACCCCCAAGGTACTGGAACTACCACTAAGGTACCGCACAGGAAGTTGATGTTTTTTACTTTTTACTTTTATTGTAAGTGAAATACAAGGGTAAGACCATAGGAAATACATTTATGGAGGGGAGGGCACTTATATTTCGTTTAAGATTTTTTGTCAATTTTTCGACTAGATGCAACTCCTGGTAAATGTTTGGCCAATAGAGTTTGTGGTCAAGTCATTATTATACTAAGACACCAAGTCATTATGTGATTTTTGTTTTCGCATTTCTCTTTTTTAACAGTTTTGGTTATAGAATATTGCCAAAGTTATTTTTGAGCTCTTTAAAGGAGAACATTGCCCATCTTTTACTATATACATTGTTAAGTTATTGACTATTGTAAATAGTTTTATTGTTGTGTTTCACTGGTATATGAAATTTTCTTTTCCATCATTGTTTTTAAATGAGAATGTATATATAACTCATTCCTAATCTCTATACATTTCTGTAATAATGATTCAAACGGTTTTATGATCCAGATCATGCAGCAAAATGTGTCGCTAGAGCAGTTTTATTTATTCTATAGACAGTGAGCAGTTCCAAATCTTTGTGTGCGAATGTTTTTTTTTTAGTGAAAATGGAACGTCAGTTTTCTTTATACTTTTAAAATGATGAAACATCAATACAAAAAATGTTGTGTTGCCGAAATTTAAATTTTCTAATTTTAGTGATAGTGTTTTTATAGAATAAATTTACTATGTAAATTGTTTATGTAAAACAAGGAGGTGATTCCTACTTGATTTAAAACCAACGTTCTATTAACCAACAGTATACTCCGTCTTTATATCTTTTGTTGACTTTTTTTGTTATGCGCATATAATGTATGTTATATGCTGTGAATGTTTATTGTGCACAGATACTTGAGTGTTGATAAGATAAATAAACTCTATAATGTTTGTTCTTGTTGGTTGTGATCTCCATGTAAGCCTACTATTTACAAAACTGTTTTTAACTCTTAAAGAAATGTGTATTTAGGATGACACTGGCAAAAATTACAAAAACAGAAGAGGATTGTAGGTCAGTTTTATTCGCTGACCATAAATTTAGAAGGATCTTGTACCAAAGCCCCATAGTCAGTGTCTACTCTTATGTTTAGAAGTTTCATTTCAAGACTTATCTATCCATGTTAACTATGTATATGTTGGAGTGGAAGACTTATCTATCCATGTTAACTAAGTATATGTTGGAGTGGAAGACTTGTCCATCCATGTTAACCATGTATCTGTTGGAGTGGAAGACTTGTCTATCCAAGTTATCCATGTATCGGTTTGAGTGGAAGACTTGTCTATCCAAGTTATCCATATATCGGTTTGAGTGGAAGACTTGTCTATCCATGTTGTCCATGTATCGGTTGGAATGGAAGACTTGTCTATCCATGTTAACCATGTATCGGTTGGAGTGGAAGACTTGTCTATCCATGTTAACCATGTATCGGTTGGAGTGGAAGACTTGTCTATCCATGTTAACCATGTATCTGTTGGAGTGGAAGACTTGTCTATCCATGTTAACCATGTATCTGTTGGAGTGGAAGACTTGTCTATCCATGTTATCCATGTATCGGTTGGAGTGGAAGACTTGCCTATCCAAGTTATCCATGTATCGGTTGGAGTGGAAGACTTGTCAATCCATGTTGTCCATGTATCGGTTGGAGTGGAAGACTTGTCTATCCATGTTAACCATGTATCTGTTGGAG
>JACSZP010032496.1:0-13398 GCA_016161895.1 Pinna nobilis
TGGGCGCACATTTATACTGTTATTTGGAAGTCGGCTTTCAACTCAAATCCTCCAGCTTTAGATCATGTTCCAGTTCAGATGGGAATGTGACAAATGCATAACATGTTTGACCTCCGAAACTTTATTTTGCAATCGAACATTAGTTTTACTACTCCTCAGGTTCTCGATATGATAAAACATGGATGTGCTTTGGATCCTCCCTGCTAGACTGCAATGTGTAGATGCTATACAGCGCACTTGCCATGCATAATGTTTTGTGGCTGCCACAGAAAAGCACACTGCCAGAATGAGTGTGACAAGATTCTTTGAAATTAACTTGTTTAAGGATGGATTCAAAGCAGAAATGACATGTATAACAGACAGGCTTTATTTGTCTACTTTGCGATTAGCATTGGTATGATCATTACTAAAATGGTTGTCTGACTCTTTACCCTAAAACATGTGTATATACACAAGGACTTTTAAACAAGTTAAAACTTGTTTATAAGTCCTTGATATACACCAAAATCATTTTGATATTACAAGTAGTTACTAGTATATTGACGAAAATGAGACTTTCAGTAATGGCGGACGCCTAGCTTTATCTACTAAGCACAAAATATTTGTGGGATCTCTACTAAAATGGGTTAGTCTGACTCCTTACCTCTACAACATGTTTATAGACCCCAAAATTATTTTGATATTATTAGTAGTTACTAAGATATTGGCGAAAATGAAATTTTCAGTAATGGTGGACGCCTAAATATGCCTACTCAGCTCAAAATATTGATGTGACCTCTAGTAAAATGGTTTAGTCTCACTCTTTACCCCTAAAAACATGTGTATAGACACCAAAATAATTTTGATTTCATTAATGATTACCAAGATAATGACGAAAATGAGATTTTCAGTAATGGCGGCATTAATATGCCNNATCTGATTCCTTACCCCTCAAAATACTGGGTAAGACACTAAAATTATATCGATACCATGCACAGCCACTGAGATATTGGCAAAATCAAGATTTTCAGTAATGGCGATCTTAATTTGCATATTGTGCGGATTGCCCAAGGATGACACAGTGGCATCATTCANNGGTCCCTGCCACCGGACTAAAGTAAATAGTGATAAAAATCATGTCAGGCTGAAAACAATAAAATGATCCAAGATTACAAAGCTCACTCAATGAGTTTTCCCTACCAAAGATGTAAAAATCTTCTTAAAGTGTCCTTTCAACCAGAAAATATGGGTCATGGATTGAATCTGAAACTATATTTCACCTTTACACTTATATACAAGTATCTGTCTCGTATGTGATATGATCATGCAGGCAGTCATGAGTAAACAAGTATCTACTATAACATAGGGCCATTTTTGGTTTGCTGTAATGCAAATCAGATTTACAGTGGATAAGTAGGTAG
This sequence comes from Pinna nobilis, assembly GCA_016161895.1. Lineage (NCBI taxonomy): Eukaryota > Metazoa > Mollusca > Bivalvia > Pterioida > Pinnidae > Pinna > Pinna nobilis. Next base: position 1,401 of record JACSZP010032496.1, read on the forward strand.
GTAGGTAGGTAGGAACATTTTCTACATTTTTTAAATCTATATACAATGTGTGCATGTAAATTATAAGCCATCTGAAATAGTTGGAAAACTGTAAAAAACATCAACAAATCTACCATTGTGGTTGGCTGTCCCTGTCTTCCAGATAAGAAAGTGAGGTCCTGTGTCACAGTAAATGTTAGCCCATTAAAGAACCCTCCCTGCTCTACAGCCATAAGTGCCATGCATAGACAAAAATCTGTCCTTCACAAGCATAAGCCTAAGATGATGTAACCATATAAGTAAAAGATTCTTGAGTGGGATGTTAAACAACAATACAACCCAACAACCAAGCTGGTAGCAGCTCAATGCATGCAAGAATAATTTAAAAGAAAAATGATAATGAATCATCAACATCTAAGTATCTAATTAGATAATTTACCTGTGGAGGGGTGGGCGTCCACCTCAATGCTACTTTGACTGGACTGTTGTGCCCTGTGGAAGAGACATTATAATGTCATATATGTGGAAGAGACATTATAATGTCATATATGTGGAAGAGACATTATAATGTCATATAAATGTCCTCTGTCTTCACATCACAAAATCGAGGATGGTAGAGACTACGGTCAACTCCATAAATAACGAGATCATATGTAATGAGGTACCGGCTATTAGATTTCTATTTCCAATGCATTTTACATGCATTACTTTATTAGTTCAATTAATGAAGATCAGCTATAACAAGATAAATATATTGCTCCCCTCAATGTTGTTATATGTAGAGTTGAGCGTGCATTGATAGGTCTTAAGAAGGCCTACATACTTTAACTGCACCACAGACCACCACCATTATAACATGGAAAAGATTATGAAAGTTTTGTTGATAAAGCACAATCAAGCCTCAATAATCCAGATGCTTCACCTTGCGGATGACATTTGCTGGGGTCAGAATTTTCAGATTGTATTGTCTATGATAGAGCTACGTTTTAGTACTCCGGATGCTTCAGTTATCTGTACAATTTAGTTAGCAACAAAAATGTCTTGTTTAATAAAGCTCCACTGTTTATGTTTAAGAACTTTGAGTAATGTGAACAATAACGGACTATCTACAGTATGACCATTCACAAATTGTGAATGATCAACAACAAATGCGGCTTCTCCTTAATGATCAGAACAAGACAATAAAGACAATGATTAATTTATAATGAGTCAGACTGATTAATGATAAGTCTGTCAAACTAACTAGTCATAATGAATCTGGCAACTCACCTGCATAGTCCAAGAAAACAAGTTCATACTGAGCCTGCATAGTCCATGAAAACAAGTTCATACTGAGCCTGCATAGTCCATGAAAACAAGTTCATACTGAGCCTGCATAGTCCATGAAAACAAATTAATACTGAGCCTGTCTGGTCCATGAAAACAAGTTCATACTGAGCCTGTCTAGTTTTGGACAACAAGTTCATACTGAGCCTGTCTAGTCTGTGACAACAAGTTCATACTGAGCCTGTCTAGTCAATGACAACAAGTTCATACTGAGCCTGTCTAGTTTTGGACAACAAGTTCATACTGAGCCTGTCTAGTCCATGAAAACAAGTTCATACTGAGCCTGTCTAGTCCGTGACAACAAGTTCATACTGAGCCTGTCTAGTCCATGACAACAAGTTCATACTGAGCCTGTCTAGTCCATGACAACAAGTTCATACTGAGCCTGGCTGGTCCGTGATAACAAGTTCATACTGAGCCTGTCTAGTCCGTGACAACAAGTTCATACTGAGCCTGGCTGGTCCGTGATAACAAGTTCATACTGAGCCTGGCTGGTCAACGAAAACAAGGTCATACTGAGCCTGGTTGGTCCATGAAAACTAGGCCATACTGAGCCTGGCTGGTCCATGAAAACAAGTACATATTGAGCCTGGCTAGTCCATGAAAACAAGTTCATACTGAGCGTGGCGGGCCAATTTAAACTGACACTGTAAAGAATTAGACCTCTTAATGGAGTTTCATTTGATCTTCATTCACTGGGGTGTAGAAAAGGAGCAAATATAAGATTAACTCATAATTAGACTGCTTACCTGGCCACTTTTTTCAGACTGGTTTCCTCCTCCATTTTGACTGGCTCCACTGGTTTGACTGTAGTTTTTTTGGATGTAGATGATGATGTAGCTGCCACTAATGGTTTTACCACAGAAGCCACTGATGAAGTGGAAACTTTCTCAGAACCTGTTGTTGTTACAGCTGGCTTAGATGATGCGGCCTGTGTTGCACTGGTTGTAGCCCCTGAAGATGATTGGACTGGCCCAGTTACTGTGGCTGATTTAACTGATGAAGAGGCAGCAGTTGCACTAGAAGTTGGGGACTGGACTGTAGAAGGCTTTGCTGTCTCCAGTTTTGCCTTTGCTGCTTTCTCGGCTTCCTCTTTTGCTTTCTTTTCTGCTTTCTCTGCCTCATACTTTCTCATAAATTCTTTGTTCTAAAAAAGATAGATGGATATAAGTTCATTACAGTAATATCTGCTGTGCAACCACCTGCATGTTAAGCCCTCTTGGTAATAAAGACAGATTTTTGCTAACTGATTATAGGCCTACTACATGTATTTTTATACAAATGAATTTCTATAAAGTGACTTCCTCAGATAGAGACTGGTTTTGAAGATCCTAGGAGGGTCTTTTCTCACTGTATAAGAGATTAAGATTATAGGTTTGTACATGTATTGTATGTAGAGGGAGGCCACCATGCCTCAGTGGGTAACATGTTTACTATGGGACATGGGTTTGAATCCTTCCTTGGATGCAGTTGTGTTCCCTGTCCTTCGAATGACACTGTAAAAACTGAGGTCCCATGTCACAGTTGGTGTTTGCACCTTAAAGAAACCTCACTGCTCAATGGCCATGAGTGCCGAGCACAGCCCAACTGTGCTACAATTCTCCGGCATTAGTGACATCCATGTAAGTGAAAGATTCTTGAGTAAAATGTTTCATAGCAATAAAACCAACCAAAACTTCATTCTTCTGTTGCAGGGGAATAGTACAGAAATACTGTTACTTCCGGAGGGATAATACACTTTATTATTAGTTTATATATGTGTTGTTGAATGAAGCTACAAACCATGAATCTACAAACCTGAGCGTCAATTCGCGCCCTTCTCTTTGCTTCATCATCAGCTCCAAAAATTCCTGATTTAAGTTTATGCAAAATTCCCTTTTTTGGCCTCTAAAAATACATATACATGAAACTGATCATTTATTTTGATTAACAGGAATCAAAAGAAAATATTTACATGAATTCATGTTAAATGATAGTAACATACAATAATACAGCAGAACCTCAGTAATGCAGATGCTTTTGTTCACAAGTAAACTGTCGGGTTATCTGAGGCATCTAGAATATTGTGTAATAGCGAGGAGAAGGGGGCAACCAGACTGGGATTCAAATCCCAGCTTCCAGCAAATAGTGCAGCTGCTCTACCAACTGAGCAATCTGGGGTGTGTTCAGTGTCATAGTCACTGTGAGCTGATGTGCATAGCTGACATCATTATACAAATGAGTTATGATGTAGTTCTTTTATTGTCAGACACAGCCCGTTTGTTGAATGATGTCAACTACATACATCAGCTCACAGCAGCTATGACATTGAGCGGACCCCTGGTCTGACATGTTCAGTTCCAATTACACTCGTCCTCCCTTTTCCTGAGATTTCAAACACTGACATCTCACATGAGACTCACTAAATATCTTTGAGTTGTTTTGTTGGGCACCAATTTAATGGACAAGGAAAAAGTGACAGCCAGACAGGGACTTCAACCCAGACCTCCCTCTAACAGTGCAGCTGCTCGATCAACTGAGCTACCTGTCTGACATGCCCAGTTCCCATTATTAATTGAAACATTACTCCTTCATTGTCAATGTAATTGAAAATTCTGTTCCAAGACAAATTTTGTCCAAAATGTAAAGTGTCTACATCAGTTATTTATTTTTTTTAAAATGGTGTTAGATCTATGTTTTGCTAAAGTCTCTGGGATGAATCTGTGTTGAATTTTCATCAGCAGTAGGTTACAAGTATATAAAACATGTATGTCTAAGTGCCATTCCATAATTCAAAACCAAACCGAGACAACCAACGACTCTGTTCACACCATCATTGGTTATAAGGATAATAGACAAGTTTCGAGTTCATCCAGAATACACGTATTGTTTTTGCCTCACAATTAGAAAAGACTTATGGAGAAATTGTTCAATATAACATTTTGGGGTTGGGATTGTTTATGTTATCAATATATCATTTGTTCCATACAAGTACAAGAATTTGTATTGTATTATAGGTGTCTCATAGGAGACCAAACTAATAGAAATTCTTTTCCTAGTTGTTTTCATGGGAAATTTAATTTCAAAGATATCAAAGAGTGACAAAATGCGACTTCATGCATATATCAAAACTGAAAACATCAAACAATTAACAGCACATCTAGTAAAGGACTGTAAACAGAAAACCTGGATGAACTTGGAAGCATTGTTTATTGTTTTTTTTGTTCTGTTTGTGTGTAGTGCCCCTTTCAACAGTATCTCAGACATATCCTGGCAGCTATAAGCTGATGTAGACTTCAGATATTATAACCTTTGACCTGCTATGAACTTTATTGTATACAATGAGGGAAAACAGTCCTAAGTAGATAGGGTTTGACAGAAAAAAAACAAATATGACATTAAAATGGTAATGTCACTCGCCCATTTATCTTGTGGTAGTAGCATATTTTTTTTTCAGTGTTATTTTAGTCCCACTTAAGAATCTGTCACTCATATGGAGACGTCAGAGGATGCTGGTCAACGGCTTCAGATTTTAGCCTAGGATTTGCACTTTGCACATGTCAACACCTACTGTGCCACAGAACTAAGTTAACATTGTCTCATCAGAAAAACAGAAATTGCCAGCCACCACAGTCAAGGCCCAAAGCAAAATTCTTAGATTCTGAACACCAGCATTTTACTATGGTCAAAATACTGTAAACTTGTGTACAGGGCAATGTCAAGGTTAAAAGGTCAATATATATTTAAACCAGGTTAAAGGTCATGTCATTTATCAATTATCAAAACTTTATAGGGTACACTTTAAAAGCTTCAAACAACATCAAAGTTTCTGGTGCAGATTTTTTCCCTAACTCTTCCATAGCATTATTGTAAAATGGGAGAATTGCTTTTCTTTTGATTGGGCTAGATCTTTCCTTCCTTTAGAGGTCTGTCTATCGTCATGTTTCAATTTTCTTATTATAAGAATACAAAGAACAGAGTTCAAATTGCATTTGATATAATATTTATTTTCAATTAAACAATGTTAGCCATATCATTTAGATAGCCCTATGTATAAACATACTGTAAATCCAGAAATTTTCGCGGAACTTTATTTTAGCGAATCAGCGGTCATATAATTATTTGCGATACTTTATTTTCGCGCTTGTGAATTTAAGTTAATAATTTGTGTTGTTTGATGCATTTGTATATGAGGTTATTATATTTAGTGAAGACTTTATTTTCGCGAGTGAGTGCTTTCGTGTAATTACGTGAAAATAAAATTCTCGCGAATATTACTGGATTTACAGTATATAGAGTATAAATCTTCACTTAAAAAATCTTGTTACCTTAAACTGTTCAGATTTAACAATTGTTTGAATGATTACTTACACAAGGTCCCTACACGCATCAGTCCAAGGGCCATAACCCTTCCAAAAATATCAATTAAAACCAAACTAGAATTTAAACCCAGCAATATACACTAACTTACAAAACATCAGTTCAACAAATGCAATTAAAGGTTTGAAAAACTGGGGAAAGGTGCGGCAGACTAATGAGAGACAGACAGACATAGAGGACTTAGGTAGAAGTGACATAAGCAAATCAATGGGTTTTCTTATTTAAGTTTTATCTACTGAGTGAGGTCATCCTGTCATTGATAAGTCATAAAGAATTACCCAATGGACAGTCTGTGGAAAAGATATTGCACATCTCAAAGCTTGAAATCTGACTCTGACCCTTTACCATGTGCATAACAATTGATCCCTCAACACATAGGTTAAAATTTTTATCATAATAATGTTTGACACCTCCATCAACTTGATGCTACCATATATGGATGAAATGATGCTGAAAGTAGCATGGAAAACTAATAAAACAGCAACAACAATAATAATGACAATATTCTTGTATTTGAATGAAAATACTGAATACAGAGATATTTTTACCCCATGTTATTTTCACCTTAATGCACTTGTAATTATTTGTTATCCTGTTTTAAATTTGCCCATACTCAACATAATTCTGTGCAATCAATCAAATGTTTTGAATTTGTCCCATTTTCAATTTGCCCATTGATGAAGAGGGCCAAAAGGGTGAAAATTAAACGGGGGTGAAAATTTCCGTGTATACAGTAATTAAACATTAAGATGATAGAATCATTCTGGGCACTAATTTCCATCTTGACTTTTCAAATAAAGGTAAAATACATGATTCATTTTAATTAATTATTAAAAGATAAACAGTTGAGCCTCAATAATCCAGCACTTCTGGTCCCAAGTTAATTGTTGGGAAAATGAAGCATCTGGATAACAGAAACAAAGCATGTGTATTATGATTACCAATACAAATAAAAACTACATGTATGATACAACCTGTCTGTAGAGAACATTCTAGCTGTCCTACAACCTGGTACTAGCAAAGACTTTGCTTGGAGTATCATTTAGTAAATTATTACTCGTTTAGTGTTACTCAAGTCAGCTATTCTTTTATAACAGTCGTGTGTCAAGCCATGTTCTACCAATGACTATTCCTTATTAACAATGAAATACAAATATGGGTATGGTAGAATAAGTAACAGAGAATTGGTCTATCAAGACAGCTGCTCCTTTTTAATGAAAATAGAATTTCTTTTTCAAAAATTATTTAACAAACAGTTCCTCTATAAATAGATTCTTATGACAGAGAGTACTACCAGTATACTAGAGTGGTTTGTTGAGACAGCTTATGACAATAAGATAAAAATCTGGTTAGGTGAAATTCAACCATTTCAAAATCACATATTTCTGATATGTCAGAGTGTCAAGGATCTAATGCACTTTTGCTACAGTCACATTCATATGACACAGTGTCATAACCTATGTTGATCAATATCTTAACCAATCAAAATTTATGTTTCATAATACCATGGAATATGTACCGGTACACAATGACAGTTTCTACATTAAAACCATTTTTTCAGTTGAAATAAATTTCATTATCATGTTCATTTTTTTTTTTTTTACAAATTACTTCCTTCTCTTAAGTGCTCTATGGACTCCTTAATATGCTCCTATAGTCAGAGATTTGGGTATTATTGTTTTTGGTCTGTCTGTTTGTCTACAAAAACTTCTAACTTGGGCATCTTTTTAGAATAGAAAGTGATAGACCTTTCATATTTCACATAAGCATTCCTTGTGACAATTTTGACATTGACCGTGCGGTAGTTTGACCTACTATTGAGAAGCATAAACCTTATGTTTGTCATAAGAAGGGGCATTCATATTTCGCAAACACATCTTGTCACTTATATTTTATAACAAAATGTGTCAGGACTTATTCACTCTGTAATTTACTGGATAATCCACAGTTGGCACCATTATCACATGCAGACGACCAAAATGATGAGAGCCATACTTTCATATCTCCCTAAAAGTCATAACATAGATTTCAAAGAAGAGTGACCTCCGCAGGCTTGTGTTATATCCTTCCACAATGACATATCAGAGAAACGAACGCATAAGATAGAACTGTAAATACTGTATAGTTGTCTAATTTCACAAGGTTAAATTTTTGCTGTTTTCTTTAAGGATCCACAGAATCTTAAAGAATTCACAGTTATAATATTTTGCCCAAAATTCTACTAATGTTGTAATGTCACAATGTGTATTCTGTCTCTTCTTGTAGAGTTTGAATTAACATGAGTAGCTGACACTTTACATGGCTTTTTTACTGCTCAATTTATAGCTGATAGTGGACTATGATCCACATTTTGCAAATCATATTTTTTCCCCCAATTTTCAGACCAAAATTCCCAACCCTAAAGATGAAAATAAAATCCAGGAAATGTGCTAAAACGAAAAAGTTTAGATTGCCGTTTAATTGGTGTTGTAATTTTCATCTTAAACAAACATAATAAGTGGAAAATAGGGACTATTTTGATATTTACAAGTGGTACAGATTTCAAAATAACACGCAAAAGATTCTGATTTTTGTCGAAATGCCGCAAAAGTCAAAATTCTAGTGCCATGGGCCATAGTTCCAAAATGGTAAGAAAAAGTCTTCGTTAAAATCCAAACAGAAATTTTAGTGTTGTGTTCAAAAGTCTAGGCATAAAGTCTGTTTACGTAATGTCACTTGTGGTCACTTAATCAATTAAATTAGTTATGTATTGTGTTTCTGATATTTCCTGAGGGATTACATTCATATGTATGTATTTTCATATTTTCCTGAACGACACATAAAGAGAATGAATATAGCAAATTTAAATCCCTGTGAAGGGAAACAACTATACAGTGAATTAGTGTAAGGACAACAGACATGTACAGAAGAATTCTATATAAAATTAATGATATACAGTCAACTCCGCATACAACAAGATCACATTAACAAGGTCCCGGTTGTTACGAGGTGATTTCTATTCCTGATGAACTTTCCATGCATTACTTTGTGAATGCGAATAACGAAGATCGGCTATAACGACGCAAATATCTTGCCCCCTTCAACCTCGTTGTATGTGGAGTTGACTGTATATGGTCACTTCTACAATATTAATGTTTTTGCAAATCAAATGAAAGTAAAATCACTTATTTTTTCTTATTTCTGTTTTTCAAAGAACCTACTTCTCTTTCTTCCATTTTAGATAGAGAACCCATTCTTTTTGATGGATGCATAAATATATCACGATCTCTCTCCATCATGGACGGCTCATCCATCCCTAAGATATGTCCCATCAATCTCTCGTTGCCTACAAAGAGAAATACATGTATATGTCATCCATCAGAAAATTCAAGCTTGCTGGAAAAGAAGGATTTTTAGATACCTCATTAATGAAACGAGTCAGGTTTAAATGATTGGTTGAGAGTGTTAACATGTCAGGTAAACAAAATTTCAAATATCCCTCACATGTGTCATGTCCCCCTGGCGAACATCATATCTCCCTCTTGCAACAACTTTTGCAGCTTACTGTAGAATCCTAAATAAAAGCATGGAATTAATATCCGCGTACCTGGTAATTTTATGAGTTGACATCCCCCCTCCTGGGACCAGGATATAAGAATTGCAAATATATAGATTTGTTAATGGTCTGGGCTGGTAACCATAAAGCCTAAGAATTTACTCAAGTCTAAAAATGTTCCCCACTCAAGTGAATACTGATTGGCTGAGAAGTAAAAGTTGAGAAAATTCTCAGGCTTAAGTAATTCCTGGACATTCAGATTTCCGAATCATAAATTAGATGAAAGTAACAAATAAACAAGAGATGATGTATCAACCTACTTCTCTTATAGAAAAATCCATGGACCAAGTTTTCTGAAAGCATGGACAGATAATTCTGTTTGATTACAAATGGCCCTTTATTTATCAATGATTATAAAAGTTTAGGTTTCATATTCTGCCCTAAAGTAACCATTTGAGGTCCAATCAGGTTTAATTTCATGTAAGACCAACTAGACATTGAACTAACGAAAAATAGTTTAAAAAGCCATGTCAGGTCCAATCGAATTGAATTTCATTTAAGACCAACTAGACATTGAACTAACGAAAGTTATTTAGATAGATCTTTGAGGTCCAATAAGGTTGAATTTCATTTAAGATCAACTATACATTGAACTGAAGAAGTTATTCAAAAAAGCTCTTTGTCCAATAAGGTTATGTATCATTTAAGACCAACTAGACATTAAACTAACAAAAGTTAGTTAAAAAGCCATGTTAGGTCAAATCACAACGAAAATGATGACCAGTAACTTTCATGTATTAACGCATATGGGTAAGTTATTTACCGAGGTGTTCTGAACGCCCTTTTATAAGATGTGATTTTTGTGCTTGCTCCTAATCAGTCAATCAGGATTTAGTGAGCCCCTATATATACAAAAAAATGTGTTTTTATACAACTGTTATTAATGCTTAATTGCTTTAAGCTTATTGGTAAGATATTTCGTCCTTTACTTTTCTATAAAAGCCTGATTTCGTCTCTATAGTTGAGAATAATACCAGGTTTGTGATTATCTGGGAGTTTGATAAGCCACCAATCTCTGAGTTATATACGTCTCTGATTTCAATTAAGAACAACAAAACATTGAACTGAAGAAGTTAAATGTTGTTCCATTATGATATGACTTGTCATGTAAAAGAAGAAGAGATAAACAGATTCATTCTATCCCTGATAAAGAGAGNNGCTATCATTGTAAGACAACATTCAAATGTACAACATTGACAGATCAGCAGAAAGGTAACACTTACTGGAATTAGGCCTCATCATATCCCTCATTCCTCTGGACCTCCTTCCCATGCCTCCAAGCATGTCATCGTCACTGTCAGAGTCACTATGATTTGAGCGGTGTCGTCGCATTTCCTCCACCAGCCGTAGCTTCCTCATCATCTCCATCTCTCTCATTCCTCCCATTCTTCCTCCCATCATTCCACCCATCACTTCTTCCATCATTTCTCTTTCATATGATGACATATTTCTGTGGAATAAAAAATATATATCAAGGTTATTCTAACAGATATAAATACAGACTAAACTATCTTAGAGACCTATTGAATTACAGGACTACCTACCATATGTCGTGGCCGAGTGGTTAGTGTGTTAGACTGTGAATTAAAAAATCCAGGTTTGAGCCGCGTAGCGCCATTCTGCGGTCGGCCGTCCCTGTCTTTCAGATGAGACAGAAAAAACCGAGGTCCCGTGTCANNTCTACGGCCAGCAGTGCCGAGCATAGGCAAAATTTGTCGCCCTTAACCGGCACACAGTGGCGTCTCCATATGAGTGAAATATTCTTGAGTGGGACGTTAAACAACAATACCATACCATACCATAACAACCATATGTCACCTAATAGCATGCTTGTGGAAGTGATCTTATCTTTTCCTATACAAATCGTCCAGACTATGAGATCACCTATCACTTGTGACCATTTTTGTATCTTCCCTTGGACCGTCTCTTAATATAAGACAGACTATATATACTTCCCAACGTTCTGCATGAGCATAGATTTTGAATACAATGATATATGTGAATAACTAATTAGTTGTATTTAGGGTATATTTGATCAGTTTTCATGCATGGATCTAGATGGGATGTCGAGGGGTCCGGAACCTTCCCTCCTGGGAATTGGCAAAATATATACCACTATTGGTCAATTATATTTAGATTCTAATTTCAACAGGGTTTGGTCTTTCCTTACCACATGTTGGATCCCTGTGGAAAAATTTGATAAAAGTACAGGTACTGAAATTTTAGGTATGACGAACAAAAAAAGGGATAGACATACAGTACAGAGAAAAACAAGAAATAGTCTTGATTTAGCACAACTAAATCAAATGTCTCCCCTTCTACAAAATGAAAGAGTATGTGGTCTTTTACAATGTTTAGTTCTAAAGAAATATTGTATAAATTAATGTTTGTTCCAATTGACACATATACTTCATAAACAAAGGGTCAATCCCTATAATTTTTGTTCACGACACATTGTCTTGATGTCATAATTATGTACCCCAAATATTGTCATTCTATCTCAAATACATATACAGTCTAACCTGTTTTAAGAGACCGTTGAAGGGAAGGAGCAAAAAGGGTCACATATGACAGGTGGTCTCTTAATTCAGGTGATTTATATAAGAAAACCCTATTTTGGGATCCAATATTTAGGTCACATAAGACAGGTAATTCTTTGATTCAGTGGGTCGCTAAGGCAGGTTAGACTGTATTATCATGCCCTAGACAAGTATATTTAAACAAAGGGCAATTACTTCA
>JACSZP010032501.1:0-12459 GCA_016161895.1 Pinna nobilis
ACATTTTGATTTGATAAATATGTATAGTGCTGAACTGTAACTACATTTGTATTTATATAAACTGTGTTAAAAGACATTCTACCTGTACAATTCAATGTGATGGATTTATATACTTCTGTGCTATATCTGTATATATTGTACACTGGGGTATTTTTGGACAAGTTTATGTCCTCAGTATTATACAGTATACATTCCGTCCCTGATTAATCACCATGGTTACTAATTAATCACCATGGATACTAATAAATCAATGTGGATACTGATTAATCACCATGGATACTAGTGAATCACCCTGTATACTGATTGATCACCATGGATACTGATTAGTCACTGGATACTGATGATGTGTTTTTGTGGTTATTATGTCCATTGTCTATATGAACACATACATTCCGTCCCTGATTAATTACTGATCAATCACCATGGATACTGATGCTGTATTATTTCTTGCTATTATAGTCCCTTAATGACAAGCCAGATGGATTTAGTTTCGCTCTGTGGCTGTCTGTAAAAAAAAAAATTCCAAGTTATTTTAACTGCTATAGCAGGTATTGAACTAATATTTTGTATGTATGTGTACATCCATGAGGGACAGATCAGATATAACTTTCATTCCAGTTGACCTTCTTTTACCAGAGTTATGGCCCTTTGACTTGTATCCCTTCGGGATCAAACAGGTATCTAATAAAATATTATCAACCGTCCACTGACTGAAAAGTTATATATTTTGAGTAATATTTTTAATTGTATGCTGAGTGATTTTGTTTTTTCCAATTTAGTTTTGGTTATTTTTTACTGTATTAAATTATTTTTTATCATTATCCGTTATGACTGTGATAGTACATGCAGTGCCTGTCAAAATTTATACACAAGTATTTGAGGCATTTGATAAAGCATTCCATTTTATGTTAAATATGAAGGAAAAGTTGTGAACTTAAACCGTCCAGTTCCTTATTTATTTTTGATGATTTTAGAAATAAAATTATTGACTCAACTCTTTCATTCATGTTCATCATTTATTTATGTTTCAGTTCAAATAATACTGTATCTCTTATAAGAAGAGGTGGGGGAGGCACCCACAGTGGTTAGCATGGTCCTCTTCTAATCATAGGGTCAAGGGTTCAAACCCCTGCTGTCCTGTGGTAGGCTTTCCTTGTTCTTCAGATGAGACAGTAAAATGTTACAGAGATATCCACTTAATTTTCAGAGATGTGTCGCAGCAATTCATTGAAATCTACTTAAACCAACGGATTGTATTTCCATGGTTTAATGAGATCTAAGTAAACCAAAGGATGGCATTTCCATATAGTTTAGTGAGATCTACTTTAACCAATGGATGGTATTTCCATAGCTAAGCGAGATCTACATAAGCTGAAAGATAGCATTTCCATAGCTTAGTGAGATTTACTTAAGATGAGGGATAGCACTTCCAAAGCTTAGTGAGATCTACTTAAATCAAAGCGTGGCATTTCCATAGCTTAGTGAGATCTACATAAGCTGAAAGATAGCATTTCCATAGTTTTGCGAGATCTGCTTAAATCAAAGCGTGGCATTTCCATAGCTTGCCGTAGTGAGATCTACTTAAGATGAAAGATAGCGTTTCTAAAGCTTAGTGAGATCTGCTTAAGATGAAGGATAGCATTTCTAAAGCTTAGTGAGATCTACGTAAACTAAAGGATGGCATTTCCATAGCTTAGTGAGATCTAATTAAGCTAAAAGATAGCATTTCCACGGCTCAATGAAACGGCAGAAATCAGTCTTGTTGAATTAAACAAAGTCATAATGATGTTGATCAGATGTTTTAATTTAAAATGTTGAACAAGTATAAACAAAAATGGGAAAATTATATAATATATTACATATATACAATTGCCATGATTTATGATGTATACAGCAGTTGGAATACCACACAGAAGTATGATGAAGCACTTGATGATAATAATACCAATATGTGAAGGAATGCATCGCAGTTCCTTCTTTTCTACTTTCTAAGTTTTAATTCTATAATTTAAATTTGATGACCAAAACACTGTCATTATATGTGGGTTTTGTTCTTATTTTTTATCAACTAATATTTTCTAGGTCATTGGTGATTTAATGGCACAACAGACATGAAACAGAGAATACTGCATAATCATTTTCTAATACTGCACAGTAGTACAGTAGAACTTAATGAACAGACCACCGTGCTTCAGACAGCACGTCACCCGCTAGACCAGAATTTTTTTTCTCTCTAGATAAATTTGCCTAACTAGATCTAACTATAAAGAGGTCAGTCTGCCATAGCCAGTTTGTTTTAGGTCTGAAATGCAATGTTCCACTGTACTTATGTAAATATTCAACTAAGCATCTGGTAAAGATTTGTAAATAAAACTTCAAATAACTTTGAAAATATTTTCAGTTATTGACCTTATATTCTCTGTCCTATATATAGCTGAGACCTGACTGTAACAGATACATTTCTTCATTTTCATGGTTGCCGATCTTCACTTAGAAAACTTTAATGTGAAACATGATGGTAAAGGATAAAATGTGTGATAAAACTATACAGACTAACAATATGTACATAAGCAACGGAAACTGATCACAGATAGCTAGGTATATAAAAGTAATAAATATACAATGATCAACAAGTCAATATAACACAAAATGAACAAAATAATATGCTATAGTTGTCAATATCACAGGATTTTGGCTAATTGCAGATCTATTTGGCAACTTTAGTAGTACCCAACAATATATTCTTTTTTGAATAGGTTTAAAATGGTAATGATACCTCCCTCCCACTTCCATTTTTATCTGATCAAGGGGAGACAACTTGTACTTTAAAAGAAATACAATTTCAGATTGGTCTATCAACTGGCAATTGGTAATTACCCTTATATGTATCATTCATTGCTTTTTGGCTACCTCCATTATTTTTCTGAGAAGTGTAAGTATGAATGTTTGCACAAAACAAGGAGAAAAGTTATATATCATATATATGCAGACCATAGACTATGAGTCAGTAGCTCTCACAAAAAACAAAAAATACTGATAACAAAGAAATAACAGATCTATTGGCATTTGCTGTGTGTGCAGGTTTCTTTAAGAACTATACAAAAAATATTTTGGCAAAACAATCATTGAATATACAAATACATGTAGTATGGAAATATGATGTTGTCAATGAAAAGATTTCAATAACTTGACAATACAGCCTTCTGCTCTTAATATATATTCAACAAAAATAAAAATTCATAACAAAAGATTATTGACTGCTGTTTCAGATTTGTACTCCTATCCCAACAGATTNNTTCTGAATTGTATAGCTAACTTTATTCACATCCATAATATTCGGTGGCATGCCGCAGCCTCTGTGAATATTGCTACCAAAGGGAAGTGTGATGTCAACTGTCAGATATGTTGGTAAAAAACAGTGGTCACTTTTGACAGATGTATTGTTAAAAATTACCATTCTTCAGTTCAAATTTTCAAATTCAGACCTTAACCCTTTCAACACCACAGACCAAAATAGACTGGTCTAAGATACCGGTAATAGAAAAGAGCATACCATTCTAATATTTGGGATTAAAAAGGTAAATCAGCAGTAAAGTTTATATCAATTTAACAGAAACATGAACATACAAAATGCATAGATATGGATGATAACGATTTGAAAATGAATCATTTGAATGAGTACCAGTAGACTTGATGAATACTTTTGGCATCCTAATAAATAATAACTTAAAATAATCATTTATTCACAGAATGTTTGAGTGGTTCCTTCCATCCAAATTGTCATGGTGACCATAACAAAGCCTCAGTTTTCACTCCAGTTGGTGAAAGTTAACTTTACAGTTTGAGGGTTCAACAGTCTGATATTATCATTCCTCATCAAATATATTTTAGTTAGAGTGTAAAACAATAGATCAACGATAAAATGAAAATTATTCTTTTTTTCTGGAAAAAGCTTTCCTACATTATGTTTTTTTGAATTGGAGTCAAAAGAACTATCCCCTTAAGTTAATGTTGTTTTTTCTTTGTTTTCTGTCCTCATGCATAATCAAAAGTCAAGCTACAAAGCTATCAGACCATTGAATAAAAAAAAACTGTTGGACAATAAGGATGGTTCAGTGAAGAAGGGACAAGAAAAGTCAAATAGTAAAATACATTCTTCATTGAAGCTGTAACTAAATTGGTGACACACAAGTACGGGAAGTAAACTAGATATACATGTACATGCAGTACCAGTATATTGCTTCAGAACAATTTTGTTTTACCATCACTGGTAAAATCACACAGTCCTAAAGTGACAGTACATAGTCTAACCTGTTTTAAGAGACCTTCCAAGGGAAGAAGCAGAAAAGGCCACATCTGACAGGTTGTCTCTTAATGCAGGTGATCTATATAGGAAAAAGTCATTTTGGGAACCATACATATAGGTCATATAGGAGAAATAGTCCTTTAACACAGTGGCTCACTAAGGCAATTTGGACTAATTTCAAGAAGGTTGTATCAGAATAACTATAATTAATGTCAGAATAATTCATCAATCCTTGACTGCCACAGGTGCCCCGGATGAACTGTCAGAGTTTGGTCCTTGTTTTTGTAAGCCCGGTACATTATGACTGTGGGATTTACGCCTCTTCTTAAGTTGCTCTATGGATAAATTACTGTTGTGTTTATGGGCGATACTTCCTCTGAATGTGGTGGCCGTCTCCGCACGGTCAATTGGACTCCCCATTATGCTGGCTGCCTCGTCCGAGGAGACTTCCTGTTAAGTAAAATAAATATGTCCAATACATGTTAGTCAATGCTTTTAAAGAAATACAAATAGTTCAAAGGGAGATAATTCATTTCCTGAAAAGCCTTTTCCATATAATGCTTCATTGACAATTGAAATTATAAATATGCTAAAACCAACTTTATTCAATTGAATACATGGAATATTTTAAGATAAAGGAATTTTACGCAAATGTTTAGAACCTCAGAACATTTAGAAAGTCTGTAGAATAATAAAACTGTCTTCAAAGTTTACATATATATCATATTTTATAACTTTTGTAATTAGGTAGACTACATTAATGATTAGGCAATGCAGTCCTACATGCTTATGCTACAACTTAAGACTGAAATAAAAGCAAAGTACTTGCAGTACAGCAACTATTCATTGGCTCATACTTTCTGCATAAGTTATATACATGTATATATTTAACTAGTGAAAACAGAGATTCCATGACTAGCTTACATTTGTTGGGTTTTAATGTAGCATGTCATGTCTATAAAGAAATGTGATCATACAGACAACATGACAAAAAAGTGATAAACATGCTGTAAGTGAAAGGTGAATATTGATTAGATCTATTAGATCAAGTTAGATAACTCCAGCACGATACAAAATCAGTGATCAATAAGAAATAATGTATTTTCCTACTGAAAGTTTCATTTAGTGACAATGGCAGTTTTTTAACTCATTGAAAAATGATTTTATTGACTTCAATAATGATAGAACATATGTACCAGTATTGGATTAAAATAAGATGTTTAAATTTAAAGGTCCATGCTATAAGCATACCACAACAGACATGAGGGCTATGACCTATCCATTTGTTATTAATTTATAAGTGTAATACAAAAATCCCAGTTTTAAAAAGAAAGATACTAAATTTCCATTTTCTGATGACCCTTAGATAGGCCAATGATTCCGGGAGATGATTGGCTCATCCTAACATTAAAGGGGCATAACTCAACCTAAGTTACAAGAAATTAATGATGAGTATATGTATGTGATGATTTAATGAAAAGGGCATGACTGGTCATACAAGAAATAAATACTGACACTTCTGTCAATTCTATAACCATAGGTACTCTAAATCATATAGTTATTCTTTATCATTTTGAATTGGAAATGAATATCACATTTTTTGTGTGTGTAACAGAGATAATAGATGAGTTCATGCATGCACATATAGCAAAAGCTATGTATGATCTAATTAGTGGCAGATGACTGATAATCAACCATATGTTAACAGGGATGGAATTTACCAAAGTTCAGTCTCTGTAACCCAGTGTCCACCCTAAAGAAAGTTTTCAGTACCAAAGTAAAATACTTGTAGGAAGGTTGAAGCTCTATCACATACCCAGTGTACATCACCATATAAAAAGTTTACATTAAATAAATATATGATGCTATATTGCTGCAATATGTTATAATAAGTAAAGATTCAATATCAAAAAGTATCTAAAATCTCTTCTAATGAATTTATGTCCTAATATAGTAAAGTGCATAGCTCGAAAATGAAGTTCAAGAATTTCAACCGGTAAATAGACCATGCTGATACATACAGGTAGTAGAAAGCAGGTAAGTTTTGTACAGTGGATCAAAAGACCTTTGAACTGTCAAAGTTCAAAAAATGAGATCATGAAAGTTCATTATTACCATCTGAAAGAAGTGACCTTTTTGCACTGAACATTTTGACCTTTGTGCACTGAATATATTGACCCGCATGCAGTGAAATCATCAAACATTATAATATTTAGTTTAAAAACCATTTACATTATTTTAACCCTTACCATAAACAGTGAAGCTTAAATGGCTTCCATCACATTTTTTTTCACAACAAAATATAAACGAGAAATAATTACAATGTAATATGCATATCTTGTGAAACACATTTCCTAGCACCATACATGTATATAATGTGTGCCTGGATATTTATTTACGTTCACAGCGTGTCTCACACATAATGTGGATGTACCTTACACCAACACTTAAAGCTGTATAGATACTGACAGATTTATACCTCTACGAGACCGAAAACCTAACTTGGAGCTGTATCGACTATGAGATGATTTTCGTAAAACATTTTGATTGGCTAGCTCCGCCTGCATTTCTAAATATCTCTGAAAGGATGATATGAACATATTATTTCATAACTAGTTGTGCCATCTATTCATTTACTTCAGAAATATGTTGTCCTTCTGTAAGAATATGAGATTATATTACAAGGTATAAGAGAGTTGTCTCCTTTATCAGTTCATATTGCTCACTTCACATATTAATGTACAGTAGAGTCGATCTATAACGAATCGGCTTAAAGCGAATTCAGTGCTATAACAAAGACGAATAAAATCCCCAAAACGAATTACTATTTGTCTATATATGAAGTAAATTCTGATGCTTAAAACGAAGGATGCCTATAACGAAGACAAAAGTCAATCCCCTTTGGCTTCCTTATAGACCAACTCCACTGTATATATAAATGCTTAAAATATATATTTCTACATGAGACACTGATCTAAGTTTGTCTACAAGTAATCTTTACAGCAGCTTTATTTTCACTTAATGGTAAAAATGCCAGAACTTGTCTTAACCATTTGAACTTGAAAGCCCCAGACATAAATGCGTTTTCCATTATTTAGAACACCCCAAAACAGCCCACAGCACACAACAGGTTCAAAGGGTTAAGGCTTAAGCATTATTGGTTTTCTGTCCTTTCAGATGAGACAGTCAAAACTCAAATTCAACATCAAGGATAAGTTTGGCCTGTAAAGATCCTCTGCTTTAGAGAGTAGAACCTTTAGGTCATAATTTATAAGCGTATATCAGCTCCATCCTGTAACAACAGATCTGACCTGAAGTATTTGTGATTTTGAAATATGCAATAAACCAACCAAGTTTACAAAGTATCACTTCTGCTTTAAGAGCATTACAGTGCATGTCTTCAACTTTAAGAGAGTTACAAAGTGATTCTTCAGCTTCAGGAGTGTAGCTTTAAGAACATAACAAAGAATGACTTCAGCTATCAGTGTTACAAAGTATAGGCCTATAACTTCAGGTTTAAGAGCATTATAAAGTGATTCTTCAGCTTTAAGACCATTACAAAGTATATCTTCAGCTTTAAGAATATCAACATATCATCAGAAACTTATAATTATAGAGAAAAATAATTATAATCTTTCACTTTGATGGAAATGTCATCAAATAGGGGCTTAAAATTTAGGCCTTAAATTGAGGTCATATGGTACACCCAGACCTTGTGACCCCCACACCCCAAAGTCTGTTTATTTGTGGCTACGGTATTTAGTAAAAAATAAATAAATAAAATAAACATCGATCTCAATGCAAATCTATCAGAGAAAATCAAAAGCTGATCATCAGCATCATTCTTAACAAGACCAGACACATATACATGTACATGTATATCTTACTACATGTATATAGATACCAAAAAATATATGGGTATGTAAAAGGATTACACAATACAAATGTACAAACACACTCAAGTATAGAGAGGTCAAAGCGAATACATTAACATTTGACCTCTTGCTTTGAATAGATGCAAGCATACCAAGAACCATGTTAAAATGATAATATGTACATGTATAATGGTATGACACATCCAGGAATAACATACATATGTATGCATAAATGTTAACAATGTAAAAATATATATTCAGTGAGCAAAGCATTCACATCTAATTAGGTCAGCTGTACCAGAGTGAAACAGTATACCAAAAGGGTCAAAATATGACCAAATGTGCATGCAGATAGAATTCTGTAAACCACAGAAATAGAAAATCAGGGTGAACAAGAAAGGAAACTCGGATGGTTTTATAAGTGTATAATTATAAACTGGGCTTCAACCTACTGCCTTCTTATCATATCTGTTTATCTTTTTTCATATTATTATTTTTTTTTTTACATTTTTATTTTATCATTTTACATGTATCTGAAAAAATTGTTCTCTCAAGTTGATATGTGACTAGATTTTCCAGAAAATAAACTATCAAACTAACTGATTGTACTATGACCTTGACCTTGTAGATATGACCCTGGCACATTCTTGGGTCCTATGCAACAAACAATTAAGAAATATTATTCAAATCCAAACAACAGGGGAAAATGTGTTTACTTAGATGAAGATTTACCCGCAATACCCTCTATGACCTTGCAGATGTGACCTTGTTTGAAGATTAGGGCATATCCTTGAGTACTGGAAAACTTTGAAACATTATTGAAATTCATACAGGGAGTGAAAAATTATGGTCTGTACAAGGATTAACAAACCAAATGTGACCATAAGATGGGCATATACATTAAACTGTATAAAAATAAAGAAAAACATCAAAAGAATATGGTGACCAAGATATCTCTAACTGAAGGACCAGCTGATATGTAAGATTTGAAAGTGAAACCAGGAAATCAAAGAAAGAAACGTATCTGTTTGTCAATAATAATCACTTTCATTTATTGAGAAAAATGAATGCATATTTCATGTAATACTGATACATGTACCTGTATATCAAAAGAAAATAAAGAGGAGAGAGAGAGAGAGAGAGAGAGAGAGAGAGAGAGAGAGAGCAATATTATATTAACAACATCTGAACAATATAGAAATGGATTACCAGAAAGTGAAAGTAGACCATGAGGACTGGATAGAAATGGTAGAATGACTGAGAGCTATAATTAGACAAATACTGGGATGAGATGTTATCAAGAAGACAATAGCCCAAGGGGAAGCGTTGATATTAACATGGAGGACAGCGTACAGGACTTACCGAGACACTTGACTGCATAAAAATATATAATAAGAATTGAAGCTAACCATAATACATGTATATGTACAAAAAATAAAGTCTTTTAGAAAGTACAAATGTTAGTCTTTAATTTGTGAAATTTTTTAATTATTTTAAATAAAGGGTCAATTTTGCCCTAGGTGGCTCCACTCCTTTTACTTTCTACTGACATGTTTTATATTAAGATATACAGAAGAATTTGCTTTACTGCATTGCCTATTTGTAACATTTTTACATCAACATGTATACAAATATTGTTTTTCTCTGCTTGGTTTATGAATGAAGTATTGACCATATATGGGAAATATAGTTTAAAGATAAGAAAACAATGTAACACAGCAAGTTATTATATGAACAGAAAGAACAAACATCTATGAAAAAGAAATCAAACAACAATTAAAAACAAACATTTCATGCTCTTAGGTCATCACGGTGGTCACATGACCATAAAAGACTCTGTGACAAGTCAAGATGGAATCCATAAGAAATATACAGACAAAGAGAAAGAATGAAAATAGCAGAAGATTGATAAGTGAACAGTCATGGCCGATGGACTGGTACAAGTGACCTTGACATTCAGAATTCTTATTTATGTCTACAGCACACCATTACAAGGACAAACAATCTGACTCAAGTTCCATCTTCCAAGCTCCCATTTATCTGATATGCAACAGTGAAAGGATCTAACACAACTCCACTTGAAGGTCACACTCTGATGCCAACAGTGTCATGGCCATTTTGGAACATTGGTACTCCAGCTTCTCAATTTGTATTTCTTATCTGTTGTTGTTGCCACATTGGACAATTTTTCAGTCATATGGTGGTGGCCAGTTTTTATTGGTGGAGGAGAGAACAGGGTTACAAATGTTCCAGGGAAGAGTCACCACCGAACGTCTACAAGACGTACGTCTGGCAAACTTTCTCACATAACCAATGGCTGACTAGAGGTGAGTGACTAAACGGTTAAAAGCACAATGCTCTAACTAATTGTCCTGTTTCTCAGAACAGAGAAGACAGAGAAATAGATAGGGGAGAGCAGTAGCCTGTAATATTTACAACTTCACAACAACATTAAAATAATGGATTATCTGAAAGTGAAAGTAGACCATGAAGAGGAAAGATATTGCTGTGGATTTTGTCATTGTTAGACGGTGAACATTCAATTGTGTTTGGAAACATGAATTTTGATTTGTTAATAAATTGTCACAAAAAGGTTGCCATGGGAACGTGACCTCAGTGGTATATTGCATTAATTAGATCCTTTCAGTGTGGCATACCAGAAAAACAGGAACATGAAAAGATACAATCTGAATTAGATTGAATGCAAAGCCTCTGAATCAGTGATAGATCAGGCAACACTAGTGCTCTGCTAATCCAAAACCACACATCCAGATTGCTCATAGTCCAGTCCAAGATATGTGTGTAACATGGAGTGGTCTCCATAGAAACCATTTTAAAACTCACCTGTTCGTCCTAAGTTACACAGAAAGAGAGGAAGAGAGGTTATTAAAAAAAAGGTGAATTGAAAAAAGACAATGAAGTAAACCAGAATAAAACGTTATGTATAAGTCAATCCATGAAGCGTTTGTTATGTACTACACAATGAAGATGGACCAGGTTGTAAAATCATATGGAGGCAGACAAGGAATCCAACGTTTCTGATTGGTTAATAATAGTTATAACAATAGTCACATGACCAGATTTATAGTCTCTAGCTATTGTGATTTCAACTTGAGCAATAATATAATATATTGAATATCTACTTAAATGAATATTCACATTCAATTTTTATCATTTTTCCAAATACATGCAAAATGTGAATACTTTCAAAGCCATTTTCCTTCATGTTTTATATCTAAAGCTGCTAAGCATAGATGTATTCAAACTTATTTCTAACTATCTATTTGTTAACAAAGGATGAATGTTAACTCTTAATAATTTAATAATGATGACAGTAAAATCATTTTTCCCCAGATTTTCAGTCTTCAATGCTGAACAATTTTTAGATCTTTCCTGGATCATGATCAGATAATTGCTACTGTATGTGATCAAAGAAGTTCATACATTTTTATTGACAACTTTTAACGTAAATTTATTATTCAATTTTCCCAGAGAGGGAATCAACCAATCAGGACCCTGTTATTCCTTTGCTTCTGCTTCCAATTGTTTTTAGACTGGTCCCCTAACAAAAGACAGTAGGCGACCATCACCAACACTACACCAACACGTACCAAATCCCTCACTCCTTCCTTCTGTAAAAATGTTACAATTAAATCGTTAGAAAGATGCACCATTTAGTATTTGACTTAATGACAATGGCCAATTTAATATCTGTATTAAGTCTGATGTATTAAATTTCTCACATGCAGATTTTGGAATTACATGAATCATAAGAATTGTTGTTAAATGTATGTTGATTGGGTATGGAGTCCCTAACTACATACAATTTTGTATGTCAATTATGACTTTATTACTTTGTGGGAACTATCAAATAAATCAATGGTAAATCAAGTATGAATGAACCTTAGATTCCTAAAGACCAACACATATCAAGGCACATTGAAATTCTGTGTGTTTTACATTTCCCAAACTAATATACCAACACATGTACACCACACTAAAGAGGCTATATATAGTCATAACTCACTCAAAACAATCAGAGATAGTCAATACGGTGGTCTTTGTATCCTGGTTCTACTGTATAGATTACAACCTCTTTCAATAACAAAAAAGAAATGTCTACATTTATCACAACTGGACCAATTGACCTCTGACCTCAACCTTTTGAATCTTCAATTGTTCAAAAGTACATCAAGTTTTTGACTATGCCCTAGATCATAGATTATGTGCATTTACGGACTTACCGACCTCCTTGGATAAGATTTTTTATTCTCTTGG
>JACSZP010032511.1:6110-17968 GCA_016161895.1 Pinna nobilis
GATTCTACAGTCTACATCATTAACTTCTCCTTTTCATGTATTGTAAAATAGGACAAAGGTATTAAAATTCTAGGAAAATTGTTGATCTTTACCATTACCTCATCTTCAGTATTGAGCTTTTGTTTTGTTTTTGCTGGGTAGATTTCATATCAAACACATAAATCCCTCCTATTTTGCTTTGCAAAAAAAAAAAAAATTTGATTGACCTTGGCCTTCACCCGCTGACCCCATTATGCCTATGCTCAGCACTTATGGCCGTAGAGCAGGGAGGGTTCTTTAACATGCCAACACCTACTGTGACACACTGTTTTTACTGTCTCATCTGAAAGACAGGGACGGCCAACCGCAGCATGACGCTATGCCGATTCGAACCCTGGACCCTTTTATTTGAAGTCAAACACGCTAACCACTTGGCCCCTGGAGGTTTATTAAAGATATCTTAAGACTCTGGAATACAGAACTGAATGATTCTGACAGACTATAGAACACACAATCTTATGACCAGACCCTTGTCCTACCTGATGGGTTCTCTCTAATTCTTCCATGTTACTTTTATATTGAGTTGTGGCCTGCTCGTATTGCCGTAATTTCTTAAGCTGATCCTCCAGCGAACTTCTCATCTGAACACCAATAGAGGCAACAGCATCTAATTGATTTTCAATCCAAGGTCCTACAACATTAGCCTTGGCTGCGAACTGTCTCCTAAGGCGGGTATTGTTCTGCTGCTTCGCCATCTCTTCAGACAGGGTGTGGTCTCGTTGTGGCACTAACTTCTTCACTTCTGACCATTTGTTATTAATGTCCTGTACACAAAAGAATAAAAAAAAAAAAATACAAATGAATGATCCCTAACGTGAACATACAAAAGGCAATAATTTGTTGTCTTTTCAGTTACTCGAACTAAACCTTTACCAACCATGGGTCCAAAGTCAGTGTCTAGTCACCAGCATAGTGCAAGTGTACTGGTAAAAAGAAGACATCATGATAAGATATTCTAAAAGAAATCTGAATATCTATCTAAAAATTTAGTATAACCTTTACTTTCATGAATGAAGTAATGAAAATTGAATCTTTTAATAAAAGTTTTATCAACAAATTTATTTTCGTAATTCAGAAAAACAAAACATGTTTTCTGGCACAGATGTGGCTATCGATCAAGAATTTGCAAATCCCATTCAATAAAGATGGGGAAAATTCATTAGTTACACCTACCTGTTTTAGAAAATTAAACACAAAAATCGTCTAGACACGTAATTAAGAAAATGAGACAAAATGAATGGAGAGATTTCAATCAAATATGAGTAGACCAGAGACCAGAATATACATGCAGAGATCTAAAATATAATACAGTAGACTCTGTCTAAACCGGTCATCAATGGGACCGGAAAATCTGTCCGGTTTAGACAAAATCCGGATTGCACAAAACACAATAATTTCAGTAAATTTCTGAATTCTTTCGCTGATAAAACGTTAAATATCAGTTCAACTTGAAAGATCCGGTACTTTTTTCGATAACACTTTTAATCTTAAACCATCTATAAGAAATCTACGAGAAAATATCAACAAATTATCTTTTTATTAATACCAATAAATGTCACAGACCGCACATCCATAAACTGCGTACTCGGACGTAACATATGAGTACATGTACCCAAATGTTTACACCGTATGCATGGTAAATGACCCGGATACTGATGTCGTCAATGTCCTCATGTAAATACCCCGTATGGCACCCAGTGCACTCGATTGATTAAGTCAAACAGTAGGTCTATGTGCCTCAAAAAGGTGTGAACAGGTGATTATACAGTCCTTTGTTTTCTCACTGCGACTACTCAAGGTAATTGATCCGGAATGGACAGGTGATTAATGCATTTATTGAACCGTAAACAATCTCAAAACGCGTCCGGTTTTCAGAATAGATAGAATCCGTATTATACAGAATTTACATACTAATAAATAAGAAGAAAAATGACGGGACCAAATGATTTCGCCGGTATAGACAAGAATCCGGATTCAACAAAGGCCGGTTTATAAAAATTCCACGGTACTAATTTTTATTGATAATGGTTTTAAGAACAGTTGAAGAAATTTACAATCATTATGTATTATAATTATCAGAGCCTACATCAGTAAGATTTCATAATAGAACATTTGACTTTACAAATTCACTTTTTTCAATTTTAAAGATTTGAGCATGGTGTGGAGAGATATGGTCTTGTTTGATAAAAAAAGCATGAATTACATGTAAGCAAAGGGAGATAGGAAGATAACAGGGAATTACAATATGTAACACATGAAAAAATACAACAGCAATATTTAGAACATTTATGTCTCATTTCATGTATACAGTTTGCCTACTACAAGGGCAACTTTCAGTGAAGATAATTTAAGAAACAAAAAAGAAAAAATATCAAGATGGTATTTGTAGCTTTGTGCACCCCTTTATTCCCTTTATTACATTGATGTTATCCGAGTAAGACCAATCTAATCTAAACTTTATCAACAGTTTCCTCCATTTCCTTGATGTATAGCATGTAGACCAAATAAAACCCCCCAAAACAGGTTGAGAGAGGGCCAAAATAATGTGGAAAAACTTGTGTCCAATCCCATTTCAAATTTGTGGAAATAAAATATGTTTAAATTAAACTAACAAGGGGTCAAATCCTATGATCTTGTTTGAAACTTCTTGTATCTATAAAATACTCACACTGAAAACTATACCTTCTTTTGAAGATAGAAATTTGATTGGTTATTAAAGAGGTCATTAGATGTGGACTCTCAATGGGGTTTCATTAGAGCTACATCTGACACAGCATGGAAATGAAGCATACTATGGATGAATTTTTAATAAGATTGGAGTAAGACTGACACCTATGAATATCAATACATAATGAAATCATATATGATTCCAGTGGCATCCAGATACATTGGATGTCTGTATGTGCAAATAATATAAGCATTATGTAAGTTTCTGAGCTCTAGACCAAATCAATTATTAAGAAAACTAGTCTGAAATCACCAACACATAAGGTTAAACTCACAATTAACTTTATGACTATTACACATATTTCAAACCAGAGAAAATAAATTATTCTTCCCTATCGAATTACAAATTCTTTTTTATTTTATATTTGACATACATATAATCCATACATAATAATGTGTTCTGTGATGAACCTAATTTTCCTCTGATGTAAATAACCTAGGTGTAAAACATTATTAACTACTAATGGGACTTTTTCCACTAATGTTATCATATTTCTATGATTCATGACATCAAAACAGTATTCACCACTAACCTAGCCATAAAAATTTAAGATTTGTTTCTTGGTTAGTACTGACTGTTCCCGATTAGTACATTAAACAATATAATTATATACATATATATATATGCAGAAAGCAACACATAACAAATACGTTTTACAACAGGAAGAGTTAGCTGTAATCAAAGAAAGAAAAAAAACAGATTCTGGCCAATCGGAAGCAGGACAGGATTCAAAGCCCCTCCCACAAATATTTCACAGTATGCAAGTTTTTGTTTGTTTTGTTTTACACCAAACTCGACCATCTTTCAGTCAAATGGTGGTGGCAATTTTTTATTGGTGGATGAGAGAGTCTGGTTACTAATGTACTCAGGAACAGACCATCAACCTTCCGCGAGTGAACTGGTGAACTCTTTCTCATAACCAACTTAGGTTCCAGCCAGGCTCGAACTCAAGCTGACTAGAGGTGAAGGAACTGATTGGTATAGAGCTTAATGCTCTAGCTATTCGGCCACACAGGTCCCAAGTACACAAGTCAAATTCTTTTACTGAATATATACTATACAATTACATCCCAACCCCATCCTACTCCCTAGTTCCGATAGGCCAGAGATGAAAAACATTACATAAAAGCCAGAAAACTGAACCTCATGAAAAGAAGAGAAGAAAAGTATCATTACCCTTCATTACGCAGTTTTCAAAATCAAAAGTTGTTAGTTTATCTCTGACTTACTAATACTACTAACCTCCTAAATTTTTTGTTCCCGCATCCAGCAATTTGTAACAAGGACGAAAAAAAAGACAAGCACATTCTTTAACAAGCATAATTACAAAACTTGTATTGCTATGGAAACATTCTTTATCATACAAATCAGATTTTGTGTTAAAACATATATACAGGGAGGGAAATTTTCTCACACCATGCGGAATAGAAAATATCAAATGATATGTATGCCAGGAATGCTGGAGCAATTAAAAAAAATAAAATTCGTAAAACATCATTTCAGAACAAAATTTTAGGACTGACACCTAGTGCACTTATTCATCTAAGTGTAAAGAGGATGCACTACCCAAACTTGGGAAACTACCTATATATATCTGAAAAGTGTTGGATTACCAGCAAGACAATTCAGCGAAAAAGTTGTGTGAATTCAGGAAGGCCAAAGAGAGAGCACCACGTGAAGAAAACCGTGAAGAATTACTAGGACTAGTGCACTGGAAACACCAACTCTTATATATGACCATGTAACGATCTCTGTGATAGGTACAGGTATGGCAGGGACATATCATTTTGTAAACTAGAAATCCATGGCACCTGACACAGTATGTATCTCTTTCACAATGGCATAACTGTATCTAAGCCAGTGAGAAGGCACACAGTGTGCTACAGAACTGAGCTCAAGTTGAATGAAAATTCAATTTCAAAATTTGGATTAATATCTTTTTTTTCACCTAAGACATCTTAATGAATTTATTTTGGGAATTAAATTTTTTTTGACAAAACCTAGCATTTTTGGCAACAAAACTAAAATTAAATTATTGTTTTATCACATTTATTTGATATATTTAATCAAGAGTAAAAATCTAAAGGATGCAGCTGTATTAAAAAACAACAAAGAAAACCCTGTGGCAGCTTTGAAAGCAATGTAACTAATGCTCTAAATTTTATGTCTAATAAGCCAGATTTGCAAGCAAACAAATTTTATCAGAACAAAATAATTTTCTTTATCTGTAACTGATACAATTACACATCCACATGGCAATGGCATGCTCAGTCTCATGTATTAGTCATAGGTAATAATTAACTAGTATTTTCAAGGTTAATTTTTCCCATATGATAAACAAGTTTTCAGATACCTTGCTTGCACTTTCATAAAACAAATTACCTATCAAATGGTATATATCTTAATCTACCTTGATGACACCAATTTTTCCAAATATCTAATGTTAGTATAAATTAACCATTAAATGAAATTTTCTACATCTATCTCATGTTCTAAAAAAATGTTTGCTACATCTAACCTTTGAATGAGAGGAATAATCATCAATTATTTGTAATGTTACAATAAGAATTCTTATTTAAACAAATTGATGATTGTCTAAAGTTGTTCCATTTTGCGATTGATTCTGAAGTTGAGTGAGTGTTGTTGCTATCATTATTTTGCATACTTATATCTATTATTTAGCATTGAAATAAAGAATAAACATAAGATTCTCTTGTATAGCCATGATGTTAGGCTTGTAACACAAATAGTGACCTATAACTCTATGGATTTGATTTTGTGCTGCACACTAATGCTCAGATTCAACACATCAGACAAATTAACAAACACTACTATTGTAAACATCTAGACTGGAAGTAGTATGCTGAAAATATTCTCAGAATTGTGGTTTTGGTGAATTCTAAATCAATGGATCTTAACAAATTAGAACAACTGTGTTAGACTTTGAAGCCAAACATCTGATGAATCTTGGTTCATTGACCTAACGCTGCCTAGATTTACTGCTCAACTCGAAAAGGTGCTTTTACCCATAGACTTGTATATTTTATATAAACCGTTCTTATTTACACAAATCATGATTTGTCTCATTTCTGCCTAAAAAAATGACATTGGCAAAATTCTGAAGGAGAAGAATATCAAATAGATATAATCATGTCTAAGCTGTGCATCATAGCACTGGTGAAAGTGAAACTATCAAAACAGTGGGGACAGAAAATTAACACATATCAATTAGTCAATACACACCCTTGGATCCACTGTTGTGTATGGGTTCTCTACTAGTGTAAGGCCATACTGGGTGGCAAGTCGCTGGACTTCAGATGCTAGACCCATAATGGTATTGAATTCTTTGTCTGCATCTTGCAGGGTATTTTTAAACGTCTCGTGAGCGTCCATTAATTGCTGAAATTACAAACAATTCTTTTTGTCAACCTTCTATGTAAATAAATCATATAAGTAAGTACTAGGAGTGAATCAATATATCAATATAATGAATCATATCAATATTTACTGGTGTATCGATACTCAATACAGTGACTGTCCAATACAGGTATAGAAGTTTGGCCCTTGATTTTTGTTACTATATGTTGGGATTCGTATACATCTCTTACAGTTAACATTTTTAAAAGTACTGACTACCATTTTATTGCTGATCTTCAAAAAGCAAAATATCAACACCAAAAAGTAGTGCATGGGAGCTTTTTGTGAGAGATCTGAATGATGAAGCTGTTCTCCTTGTTATATTTGATGCTAATGGGTTATGGCAAACCCTTTCTTTCTATTTTGCTTAATCAAATTATAGAAAAGACATATTTTTGCTGTTTTTCTATGTCATCTTAGCATGAATATTCAAAAGAATATCATTATCCAATATATCGTGTATCAAAAGTAAAATTTTGTATCGTATCGTACCAAAGTTCTACCATCAATACACAGCCCTAGTAAGTACCAAAATTTACCTGGATGAAACAGTTGAGCACAAATGTAAATGATCTGTTTCATTTTAGACCAGAATTAAAGCAATACATTAATGACACTGACCATTGACTTTTAAGTGTTTAAGTATGCAGTACAATTGTTTGTCACAAATAATTGTTGACAGACATGCAAATAGGTCAGATGTCTAAATTCAAGATTTTTCATTTCTGGATTGCTAATGTGGGGCTAACAACTTTTGTTTTCTTATTTACAAGAAAAGACAAAGAGTCTTATCATTCCATAAATGATTTGCTGCTAACATATCTCTCTGAAATTCAGTGTAACGTTTTTCTGATATCAACTCTGTACTGAATGAAATATGAATTAAGATTGAATATTTGAAATTTTCAAACTGATTTTTATGTGATTTATTGTAATATAGGCATCAGATGATGCCATTTATGATAAATTGTATTCTGTATAATTATAGGGGTTTTGATGTTTCCATGACAACACAACTGATACATCCAGGCCTGATTAGTCGGCATCTTACCTGTATTTCTTCTACCGTATGAACTATAAAGATATCTAATAAATCTTCCTTTGCACCATCGAGCCAGTTGTTGAAAGGCTACAATAGAAAATCATCAATATTCACTTATTTTCTACATAATCATACATACGTCTAACTTAAAAATTCCAAATCAATTTTCTCTACAGGAATCTCACAAGTTTTGTTTACAATGTAAAGGAACAAAAATTCATGAACTGAAATGACAGAGAAATCATATTTCTTTGAAATGTTTATCTCTTTTTTCAAGCTTTGATCAAAGGCTTTCAGAGGTCTTTCCAAGCCATGAAAAAAATGCTGGCCAACTGAGACAAGTTGAAGTTGTTGTTAAATTGTTGTTTAATGTCCTACTCAAGAATCTTTCACCTATATGGATATGTCAACGTGTGCTGGTGAAGGGCAACACATTATGCTTACCCTCAGGATTTGAAGTCATAGAGTGGGGAGGGTTCTTTAATGTGCCAACACCCACTGTGACACGGGACTTCAGTTTTTACTAACTCATCCAAAAGACAGGGATAGCCAACCATGACATGACTTTGGCTTGAACCCCAGACCTCTCGATTCGAAGTTGAATATGCAAAACATTTGGCCATGGCAGCCAAGACGAGTTAATCAAAAGAGTCCTTCCTTGATCATGAATGGCTCTGAAGACAGTGCTGGATCAACACACTTCCTCTTCTTATCCCTTTCCTTTAAAAGGCGATCCACTGTGTACTGTTACATTTAACTAATACATGTGTACTATCAAACATGGAAAAATCCTTAGTTTTCAAGATATCATTTCCTAAAATCCTTCCAAGGTTTAGTTATCACTGTTGATCAGTCTTTAACAGAATCCGTGCAAAGAGTGGGCAATAATTAAAAACCCATGTCAACAATTGCCTTTTGAACTATTGATTTCCACTATACAGATTATTGCTTGACACAAGCTGAATCAGCAAAAAATCTCATGATCGAACTCAAATGTCAACGACAGAGCTGTATACTACCGGTTAACCAAATAAAACATGGTGGTATAATGGTGACCATGGAGACGAGTAATTAGAAGTGGTAGACATCAATGATCATTTCTAGTTCTTATCTGTGATGGACTTAGGGGGACAGAGAAAAAAGGTAACAACTTACAGCTGCCCTCTTTGCAAAGTCTAGATGAAGTTGATCTATCTTTTCTAAAATTCTTTCTGCCTCCTGAAATGTGTTTTTTATAGGAAATTAATATAAAAGGAAAGTTTACAATTCATGTATAAGTAGCTTTCATAAAAATGATCACTCAAATAAACATTTCCTTTATTAATCAAAGCACAGAGAGTTACAATACTATATTATTCTGCAACAATGATTTTTCATGATTTACAAAAGAAACCCTCTCATCGTTAAAATGTAGAATTACTTTATAAATTCGTCAAGTCTCGTCATTATTCTTTTAAATGAATGAACTGTTTTGAAATCATCCAGTTTTGAATTTGCCCACTGACAATGAGAGCGAAAAAGGTGAAAATAAATCAAAGTGGAAAATTTCTGTGTACACAGTACATCAACGCAAGAAGTCTTCGTCATGAACAGCATCATAAACATAAATCAACAGAGTAAACAATAACAGAAACCCCAACAGTGACAATAAGAAGTAACAAGGTAAAAGAATGAACTGCAAATAAATATTAACTTTAGATATCCCTGACATACAGACAATTTCTCTTTCCTACCCAACGTTTCTGAAAATGAAAGTAAAACTAAGTAGAAAGAGGTTGGGCACAAATGATCATATATTGCATAACCAGTCTGTTTTTTTTCTGTCCCATTTTTAGAATCATTCATTCATAAGGAGATGTTAACAAAAGCCAGTGAATGGCTTCATATTTTGGCAAATGCTCAGCAATTTGGGGTATAGAACAGTGAAGAGACTTTGGCATATGCTCAGCAATTTGGGTTATGGAGCAGTGAAGAGCTTTTGGCATATGCTCAGCAATTTGGGCTACTGAGCAGTGAAGAGACTTTATCATGTGAACAGCAACTGTTACATTGTGTCCTGGTTCTTTAAGTCCCTTCAGATTAACCTGTAGCTTCAGTTTCCAAAATCTGGCAAAGAAGCACCTGCTATCTATGTTAGCCAGTTAGGTATGCCATGGTTGAATTTGAATCTGAAATTTCATGCACAGTAGGTGAATGCTCTAACCACTTAAAGAAGTGTTCTGTAAATTGAGTAAGTATTTATTTAAATGAAAAGAATAAAAAATCAACAACTCTTCTTGACAATTTCTTTGGTAAAGGACAAATATCTGCTAAAACTATTTTGGTTAATTTGATGGAAAATCTGAATGACTTACATCTAATCCCTGCCGTCTTGATGCTGTGAGTGTTCCAAGTCTGTCCCATTGGTCACAGATTCTCTGTAAAAGCAAAGAAGACACCATAACTACTGCATGTATGTAAACACATATATTGGCAGTTGGGGTGACCCTCACCTTTGACAAATCTTAGCATATCAGACCACAGGTGATCGTTATTTTTCCGTTCCATATCTAGTGAATAGAAAATGGGTCCCAGTAATGAACAAAGACAGTTATTACAAATTCCCCTCATAATATGTCTATACAATTCTTTTGTAATATGTAATTCGTCTCATTTGGTTGGCAATAAGAAACAATCAATATTCATAAAATCTAAAAAAAAAAAAAAAAATTGTTTACAGGCTAAGAAACTCACCTGACATCTAGAGTTGACAGTTGCTATATCGTGATATTCTAAAACGCTGTAAACAGAGAAGATACACTCAGATTAGACCCCGGTAAATGTAAACACAGCTGGCAAGTAAAAGGATGCTTTTTTAAATTTCATCTGTTTGTTGTTTTCCTAGCAGAAATGTAAGAATTTATAGATTTGTCACCAAATAGCTGTGAAGGGCTTCACATATTGGCCTGTGTACTACACATTGGGTCAGTGAGAGGCAAAGGTCATGGACAGACAGACAGACATGGTGAATCCAGTATAACCCCCCACAACTTTGTTGACGGGGGTATAATGAAACTTGATTGTGAAATACAGTAAAACCCTTCCTAAAGACCACCTGTCTTAAGAGACTACCTCAAAATAAGGCCATCAAATTTCAGTCTGTTCATCCCTATTCCAGGCTTTTTCAACTTTACTTAGGAGACAACCTCACCTGTCTGACCTATTTAAGCCAGTCATTTGCTGGTCTTCTTTTTTATTTTTGCTTTACGCCAAAGTCGACAATCTTTCAGTCATATGGTGGTGGCCAGTTTTTATTGGTTGAGCAGATAGCCCGGCTACATATGTACCCGGGGAGAGACCACCGGCCAGCCGCAAGTTAACTAGCAATTTTTCTCACATTATCAGTTTAGATTCCAGTGAGCGTTGAACCCGCGCAAGAGGTGAGAGACTGAGTGGTTTAAAGTGAAATACTCTAACCATTTGGCCACAGAGGCCCCCACTTTGGTGGTCTTAATAGCAAGGTTTCATTGTGACTAAATGACTGGCATAATGTGTTCTTACTTCAGTTCCTGGGCTATGGCTGCTATTTGTTCAACTCTATCCTGATGTGCTGCTAGATCACTTTCAAATGCTTCATGTTTCTTTTTCATTGCCTATAAACAGATTTTCAAAATGTACTATAAAACAACAATTCCTAAAAATTAAATATCTTGCCTGTCAAAGCTTTGTCCATCAATGAATTCATCCATAAGGGATATTACACTTTAGATATTAAACATTTATTGAAAAGATTCAGTGGACATGAAGAATAGTGATGCAAGTTTGGTACTTTTATTAAGTAGCTAACCTGGTGAATTTCTGAAACTGTTCAGACAACCTCATTAATTTGTAATTCTTGAACTTTCGTCACAAAGTGACACACATTTCTGCCTTGTGGACTTGATTATATGTGAAAAAAATTGGGGTAAGTTCAAGCAGGACAAAGACAAGCAGTCCTTGCAATTACTGTATATAACTAAAACATATCTTTACTTAAGCAAAATATGTTTAAGATTCAATATTCCCACCAATAACACATAAACAAGATCATTATGTTTTTCATAATACAGAGCTTTAAAAAGATAGGTCTTAAAAAGCCAAGTCATTAAAAAACTCCACTTAGTCACTCTAAATATAGAAACACCTTTTCACTTTATTGAGCAACATGTAAATTGATCACATCAAAACTGATTGGCAATAACTCAAGAAAATGACTTCGTGCAAAGTTCTTGAACTGTGTGTTTGAGGTGTAGTTATTTTATAAGCTCACTTTTAATTGATTAAGGCCGACTCTGAGATAATCCTGACTCTGCAGCATTTCTTCTTTGCCCTGGGTCCAGTCTTCATGAATATCACACCTATGTCTGAACTTCTGTGCCAGAAGGTCTAGACGTTCTAGCCTGGAAAACAAAAACAAAACAAAAAATTGTGAAACTTGTCATGGGAGACCATCTGCCTTCAAAAAACACATTTCCACGACTGTAGGGTAAGTATCTTATGGCAGTTTCTAATACACTTCCTTTTCATGACAAAAATTCTATCTCTAGACTAAAACATGAAATAAGAGAGAAGAAAAGTGGTCTACTGAGGGGATGTATATCCCTGCCTACAAAA
>JACSZP010032519.1:0-15698 GCA_016161895.1 Pinna nobilis
GATGGTGTTTAAATACCAGTCTGTAACACTTACCACATATCCCATGTATGTAGGATCTGGGGGCACTGGAGCTGTCTGTGATGCAGACAAAAACAGCTGTGAGATGATGTTGGATGTTACAGGGTCTTGTGTCTGTTTCCTTTGTGGGTGTGGCTGTCGGAACAGCTGCTTGGGTGTCTGTCCGTAGGTCTTAACCATGGTTCTCAATGCATGACGCCGTACTGGATCTTTTACACTGTCCACATCAACACCAAAGTACGTCTGTAACAAATTATACAAGAGGAACTTATATGAAAGTTTGCATGCATTTTTTAACAGCAAACCAAAGATGAAGACTGCATAATAGAGAATAATTACCAAACCAATCAATAGTTGGGGGTACGGATGAGAATAAGATTCAAGGTCCTCTGCTACAGTAAGTATTGGCTCATCAAATATCCCTCATTACTTGGTGGCCCAGAGTCTTGAGCATTAGACTGTTTTTTGAAAGCCGGTCAAAGACATTCCTATCTTTCATAATTTATTTCTGACCTGTTAATCAAGAGAAACATTTAATTGTCTTTATTATTGTTTTATTGTTGTTTAATGTCCCACTCAAAACTATTTTCACTTACATGGAGATGTCACTGTTTGACAGTCAAGGGCGGTAAATTTGGCCTATGCTTGGCACTTATGCCCGTAGAGCAGGAAGGGTTCATTAACGTGCCAACAACTAAGGATTTACTGTCTCATCTGAAAGACAGGGACCACCAACCATGGTGTGGTGTGGTGCGGTGCAATATGAAGCGATGTGGTGTGATACGGTGTGGATTCAAACCAATGAGTTCACAATCAGATTCTTCAGTGCATTGTAGAACAACAGTAAAACAATGAATATTATAACATATTATATAATACACCATGGCCAGCACCATGACTACCTTGAAAATTAAAGACACTTTATGACCTAAATTGATTATCCTTACTGATGGATGGAAGACATTGATTGCCCTGACTGCTGCCTCTCCTTGTTGTTTATAACCAAATACAAGGTCAATCCAGTTATGTAGGTTCTGGGTCACACACTCGGATTCTAAAGCTTGTCGTAATATCAGCACAAACAGGCGAGGGTCGCTCTTACACCATGGTGGTAAATTCACATCATTTACATCCATTCCATTTTGTCTCTTACCAAATTTAAAATCTGAAATAAAAGACATGTCTAAGAATAGAGGATTTTGAACATTTCTAAATAGGTCAGATATCAATACCAAGGTCACAAAGCCAGCAGATATGACATCGATGGAAAAGATTTCTGGGAAATGATTACACATGTATCACATTACAGTGGTAACAAGAGAAATGACGTATGTAAAAAAAAATTTTTAAAAAAAATATAAAGGCCAATGTGAATGTCGAAAAGTAACACATGTTTTTACCAATGGTAAGCTCTTATCACAAGAAAACACTTACTGAATATCAAAGCTCTACCCCTTTTGGTGTAAAATGTATTACTAATGTTAATGGGGGCTTTTTGTCATCAGCAAACACATGATCAAACAAACAGGTCAAAACTATATACTCGGCAATCTTTAATTCTGGGGTATAGAATAGTTTTAAACTTTTTTCCTGTAAAAACACATACTCCTAATCCCACTTTCAGTAACAGTACTCCTTGAATATCTGACAGCAGATATCTCGTCTTTTTCTTACAAGAAATAATTTGGAAGATCACAGGAACATGAATTCAGGCTTCAAATATTGATTGAAGTATATGATATAAATTTGTGATTATACCTTCACTATTTTCTAAAAATTCTGGCAGGAAGAAGAACTCAGGAATGAGTTCCTTGACATCTGTGGCAGACTCAAAGCTGGCCAATCTCCATGCTGTCTGTACACTGTGGAAGGTACGATCTGGTAGGTCAAAGTTGTTATCTGCAACATAAATAAATGTCACACTTGATATGATGAATAATTGGTAAACTCTTTGTATCTCAAGTACACTTACGTAACAATAAATAAGAAAATGAGAATATCATAGTATTTATGACAAGATATATCAGAACTGAATCATCAAATATAGTACCAAATCAAAGTAAACACACTGGGGAAGATGTCCAATTTGAGAACTACACCACTGAATAATTAAATTTTATAAATTTCCGAGGATTTCATTGGTTAATAATCCAGAAAACACTTGGTTCATACTTCAATGATCCGAACGCTAATTAAGCCACACCCCTTAAGGCTGTGTATTACGTCACACACTGAATGCAGTGATGGCAGTGGTTGTCATAATGGCGCAATTAATGTGCGACTGTTTGTTTGACGATAAAGAAAAAAAAGATAAACAAACGTTTCAAAAATTAGCTAAGTTATTACCAAAATTTAATTATAAGCATTGATTCTATACTTTGTCCAGTTCACATCGAAATGACCTGAATGAAGATAGTGCACACTTTTGCGCAATTTGCTTTACACATTGTGCACAGTCCTTATTCAGGTAATTTCCCAGTGAACTGGACAAACTATAGAATCAATGCTTAAATAACCGAGAAGGGCTCACTGATTAGAGCTTTTGAGCAGTGGGGGATTTTGAATGTGCTAACATTTACAGTGACACAGGACTTCATCTTTTAGAGATATACAAAACAGTTTACAATTCAAATAACTTATCATCTTTAAGGAAGGTTAAAAGTCTTCAAGTAAAATACTATTTCTCTTTTCAGTTTCAGTGATCTAGGGCTACAGACTGACAATACCTTGGTAAGTGAGGAACATCTTTGTGAAGGGAGGGAGTCTGACCAGGAAGTGGAGAACAGTACCACTGTTGGAATAATGGCTGCCATAGTGATAAGGAGCAACCCTCAGAAGGGCATCATCACCGTCCCCATGTCTATCATAGTCTTGTTTTAAAATCTGAAATCAGAAAGATGCAAACTTGAAAAATAATTAGTCAAGAGCTCCAAATGTCTGTATGTCCCTATGTCTGCTGTCTTCCTTGTGCTGTGGGAGTTGGTTGGCTTGTTGTATTGTTGTTTAATATATAACACCACAGACCGAAATAGACTGGTCCAGACAATGGAATAGAGCATACCATTCTAATACTTGGGGTTGAAAGGGTTATTGCCAGACTCAAGAATCTTTTACTTTTTAGGGGACATCAACACATGCAGGTGAAGGGCTATAAATTTGGCCTATTTTTGGCATTTATTTATTGATATACAAATGCACCTTTTCTTTCTGTGATACATGTTAGTTTGACAGTTTACTTGCCGAAGGCCAGTGGCCTTTTCCTGGGCACATTTGTGGCCATTTCTCTCCTCAACTGATAAAAAAACTTGCTGCCACCTTATCACCGAAGGATTGTCTACAAACATCACACAACATATTCAGATCTTTTGATTGAACCAGTTTATTCATAATATATATACTTAGATCTTCGACCTTTGACTACAATACTTTCAGTTATATATAGTTTACACTTACATTGAAGTTGTCTATATATTTGGCCTCCTTTGATTTTTCTTGAACTGACATGGGCTTGCTGAGATTTCTGAAAAAGACATCACAAAACAAATTTTTATGTCTGACTGTCCCGAGTGGTTAGCATGTTCCACTGTAAATCGAAAGATCTGGGTTCGAGCCGCGTAGCGCCACTCCGCGGTTGGCTATCCCTGTCTTTCGGATGAGACAGTAAAAACTGAGGTCCCGTGTCACAGTAGGTGTTGGCACGTTAAAGAACCCTCCCTGCTCTACAGCCAGCAGTGCTGAGCATAGGCAAAATTTGTAGCCCTTAACCGGCACACAGTGACGTCTCCATATGAGTGAAATTTTCTTGAGTGGGATGTTAAACAACAACGCAACAGCAATCTAGCTGTAATAATAATGAAATTTTTCTATGACACAATGATGGAAATTCATCCTTTTCAGACCACTTAGACTTAATCATTAATCTCTGTAAAAAAAGACTGTTTTCATAATGAAGGACAACCAAACACAAAGGTATACATAAATCTGACACTTACCTGAAGCTATCTGGCTTTTTCAGATCTAGGTTTTCACTAAAGTAGTCTTTCAACACAAAAGGGAATATGGGATACTGCATCAGATCGTTAAATGATCGACCCGCTATCTTGTTCAAGTGTATCAAATAATCAAAGTTGGTCAACTGATTATCTGTCCAAGACCTCTGTATGGCTTCTAAATTCTCCATTTCCATGAAGTTGGGCAGTTCCAAACTCATCAGGTGCTGGTACAAGAAATCTCTACCCTGAAGGCAAATGTTAGAATGGACAGGTTACAGGGTGAGTTACTGTTTCTACACTTCAAACAGAATTTGATGAAGAATCATAGAGAAAGAATCGGGTTAGAGCATTCACCTCTTTAAAGGGGGATCCAGGTTCAATTCTAGATTGAAATTCCACTGCTCAGGATGTGATATATCAATCATAGTTATTAATTTTTTTTATGGGAGGAAACACAAATGTCAACAAACCAAAATTTAAACAATAAATGTAAGATTGTTTACCTGCTTATTTTCACAAGCAAGTAGACAGGTTTTGCCACTAGTAAGGAATATCTCAATGCCTATGTCACGCAGCTGGAACCATCTCTTGTAAATCTCCCGGATGTCTTCATATGGCCATGTCATGGACAACTGATCTTTATTTCCTAGTAACACCTACAATCATAGAAGCCTCTATCATCACATATGTTCAAGGAGTCACAGAAGAGGACATATTCACAGATTGCAAGATCAATATATATTATATACTGGTGCATAGACAGTTCCTGACAGATAACAATTCCGAGGGGTCATGGATAAGGGTATAACTAATGACATTCTGTGAGTTTTTTTTCTGACTGTTGTCCTTCAATATTTGTCGGTAGAGACTGTTGGAAAAATATTATTCTTTTATAGCTATTTCACGGCCAGTACTGTAAATCTGGTTTCATTCATGTAAATTTTTCTTTTGCATATTTATGTGAGAATGCTTGATATTCTAGCCTACCAATTAACTTGTACCATACAGCATTGACTATCATCTTTACATACACACAGGCAAAAACAAAGTCTAGTAATCAATTGTAAATTGACTGGTTTGCAATTTTAAAGTTTTGCGACATTTTCTGGATATTCAGTAGATTTGAACATAAAAACAAACAATAAAGTCATTTGGAGATCAAAATCCTACAAAGCAAACATAGTAAAGAGAAAGAAAAAAATTATCAAGTTATTGAAAAAAGGAAATAATAGCCAGACAGCATAAGGATGGTAACCATGCACGAGTAGGGCCTGTAATGTAAAACATCTTCACAAAATTGTAGTACAAGCAACAGCAAAATACAGCAGCTCATTGTTGTTCCCTGGCATAATTTTACAGGTTTGCAGTTCATTTACACAAAATTTTTATCATAACAGTCAAAATCTTCATCTACAATCTAAAATTCAGGCCGCATTAGTTAACAAACTAAAATGTTTGTTATCTGACCACATGACACATACCTGTGTATAATTAGCATCAGAAATGGCCTATCTGACCACACGGCACATACCTGTGTATAATTAGCATCAGAAATAGCCTATCTGACCACATGGCACATACCTGTGTATAATTAGCATCAGAAATGGCCTATCTAACCACATGGCACATACCTGTGTATAATTAGCATCAGAAATGGCCTATCTAACCACATGGCACATACCTGTGTATAATTAGCATTAGAAATAGCCTATCTGACCACATGGCACATACCTGAGTATAATTAGCATCAGAAATGGCCTCATCTGACCACATGGCACATACCTGTGTATAATTAGCATAAAAAATGGCCTATCTGACCACATGGCACATACCTGTGTATAATTAGCATCAGAAATGGCCTCATCTGCCACAAAAAACACACTGTTCTCTCCTGAAAATAAAACAGTTCTGTCAGTATCACTACTACAATAAGTGCATGGTAATGGTATGGTAGGAGCATCTGTATTCGATCGTCATGTGTTTTTGATCACCACAAACCTAGCGTTCCTGTGTAGCAAGAGCTACAGACTTCCGATAATTTGCATAAGTAAAATATAAATAAAGGATACAAACGTGTGTGTCCACGATTGTTTTGTGCTTGAAAAATGTTTTTAATGATGAAACACAATTATTGATATTTATTAGACAGGATGCTGAAATAGTTGTTAGGTTATCGAAAACCCATCCACCCACCATTCTGCAAGGAAGCCATCCACCCCTTAATTTATTGCTTAAAGTTCTAGCGTAAGTTAACACCGTTCTATAACCCAAAACGGCATAAAATATGGCATACCTCACTTTACTTCAAC
This sequence comes from Pinna nobilis, assembly GCA_016161895.1. Lineage (NCBI taxonomy): Eukaryota > Metazoa > Mollusca > Bivalvia > Pterioida > Pinnidae > Pinna > Pinna nobilis. Next base: position 6,320 of record JACSZP010032519.1, read on the forward strand.
TGATGTACTTGTACTGTAAGTCAAGTAAAAAAAATAAAACTGTACTTTGACAGAAGCTCAAGTCGAATTTATTACAGAGAAAGCTACGTCGATAGTTATTTTGTTTCTTTGTTGAAGTGTTGTTTACAGTTCCACTCCAGAATCTTTCACTTATTTGGATGCATCATCAAACACAGGTGAGGGACTTAGAATTGTGATCTATGCCAGAAACTTTGGGCCATAGAGCAGAGAGAGGCTGGTTGGTTGTCTTGCTACTTAACGTCTCACTCAAGAATCTCTAACTTACATGGATATGTCACTGTATGTCAGTCAAGTGCTATACTTTGGCCTATAATCTACACTTACTGCAATTGAGCAGTTAGGGTCCTTTTACATACCAACACCCACTGTGATGGGACCTCCATTTTTACTGTTGTTACTTTTACCAAGGACAGGAAAAGAGCCAACTTTGTAGGATCCAAACCAATGTCAAAACAATCAGTAGAACATGTTCACCATGGAGGCTAAGCATTGAGAGGTCTTACATGTTCTAACACCTACTGTGATATGTGACCTCCATTTCAAAGTCCCATCTCAACAAATCACATTTGCTTAAAATACCAAGTGTTTGTATAAGGAATAGTAGCTTCCTGTAATCCAGGTTAATGGCTTAGGTTTGACATGGTCTGGATTTGAAGGGCAATGACTAACAGAACACATGTAAATTAGATGAATCAATGTTGGCTTACCCACGAGTAACTCCCCTTTGCTCTCATTAAACGGTGAAACAGCTGTACACCTACATGTGTGTCTGAAAAAAGAAATAACCGCATAATATATTTAAAACACTTTTTGGAATAGTTGCTGTTTTGTTGTTTAACATCCTGTTTAAGTCTTTTACTCATATGTAGGTCTCACTGAATGCAGGTGATAGGCTTCAAATATTCAACTATGCTCAGTAAATGTCTGCTTCTGAGAAGTGACAAATCTTTACTACGATGACACCAGACTTTGGTTTTTACTGTCTCATTAGAAGGACAGGAAAAGCCAGCCGCTTCTGCCAAGGCTCAAATCCTCGATCTGACAATCTGAGGACATGCACTCTTCTGCTGTTGGAGAATCAACAAAGTAACTGGGTATATGTAGCTAATGTGAGTAAATATATTTGCTCTTACTCTTTCCTATACATTTTCAATATCAGCTCCAAATGGTATTTGTGCCAGGGGATGATCACCCTGTATTAACTCAACAGAATTTTGTGTGAGCATGTACTGGATTTTCTGACAGCCACTGTGAGCAGTTACTTACCGGATTTTTCTGACAGCCACTGTGAGCAGTTACTTACTGGATGTTCTGACAGCTACTGTGAGCAGATAATTACTGGATTTTCTGACAGCCACTGTGAGCTGTTACTTACTGGATGTTCTGACAGCCACTGTGAGCAGCTACTTACTGGATGTTCTGACAGCCACTGTGAGCAGATAATTACTGGATTTTCTGACAGTCACTGTGAGCAGTTACTTACTGGATGTTCTGACAGCCACTGTGAGCAGTTATTTAATGGATTTTCTGACAGCCACTGTGAGCAGTTATTTAACGGATTTTCTGACAGCCACTGTGAGCAGTTACTTACTGGATTTTCTGACAGCCACTGTGAGCAGTTAATTACTGGATTTTCTGACAGCCACTGTGAGCAGTTACTTACTGGATTTTCTGACAGCCACTGTGAGCAGATAATTACTGGATTTTCTGACAGCCACTGTGAGCATTTACTTACCGGATTTTTCTGACAGCCACTATGAGCAGTTACTTACTGGATTTTCTGACAGCCACTGTGAGCAGATAATTACTGGATTTTCTGACAGCCACTGTGAGCAATTACTTACTGGATTTTCTCCTTTCTGTACAGCTGATATAATAGTGCAGCAGAATCAGACGTTTGGTGATCATCCTCAAACAGATAAATCAGGGGTGGATCTGCAAATTCATTCTCTGTTTGATAAAAAAGTAGTTAGAATAGCTCATTACAAGTGTCAGTACCAAGTAAACAAACAAAACCAGTGTTGTTAAAGCAATAAAAGTCCTTCACCAGTTATCATGAATCCATTATATGCCAACTCTGATCAGTAACTCTTTACCCAAAAGATTAAAAGCAAGTCACATGTCAATACCTGCTAGAGGCAAAAGTCCCAAAAACAGAAGCATCTCAAACAGACAGAGATGGGCAAACAGACAGACAGATGACAAAACAGATAATCTGATAGACAGAGAGGAAACCTAGTTCCCTATTGTTTTACTGGTAGAAGACAAATAAATTAAAATGCATAACAGATAAAATGCTATGAATTCTTTTCAAAGCCTTTTCCAACTCAACCCTACACTCATGATGAACCTGCTCAAACCTTGACTTTTACTTAGAATATATCTTGAAAAGTAAGGGTTCTATAATATGCTAAGCAAATCCTTTACTACTGAGGGTCACAAACAAATATATGTTATCTAGATCATCCCTAGTCATAAGCACATGAAATCATTATCTGACAATTATAAATTAAATTCACTAAATTTAGTGACAAGCTAACTCTGATTATAAAATTTTGTAGCGAGTCACATGTTCATATTGTGGCCTTAATATGATAAATCTCAAACAAAACTACTGACTTATGTTTACGATTTATTTCAATAGCATTTCATGTGTCATCCGAAGAACAAGGAATCGGTCATTCTACTTATAACAATAAAACTAAAGACGACACATGGATGAGCAAAAATGCTTTTGGACCATAGATACCTTGATACATTTATCTATTTACTTTACTGTAAGTTTCCAGTACACATGATAATCACCTGTTTTATTGTGTACTTTTGACTGTAGGAATCTCTTATTGATTCCCAGGTGACACCTCTTCAATCTTTTCCGGACACGCCCCGGCCCCTCCGTTGGATCTAGCTGCCATGATTGGGGATATGACTTGGGATCGTGCCACACAGCTCTGAAATGAGAAAAGTGTCAAAATTGATACTGCCATTTAAAAAACTGATAAAACAATTTAAATCTTTGTCGACTGAATGTCTTTGTAGATAGTTTAAGCATTTTAAACTCCTGTTCTTTGTCAAGTTTCAATATCCATCAATTGCAAAACTTTATTAAATTCATGTTTATTGTTTACCCAAGATACTTAATTATAAAAATAACTATCACAATAATATCAAATAAAATCTACAGCGTTTATGATAAACTTTTGTTGAAATAACGTGTGAAAACTTTCCATTTTAGCATTTTATATGTACTAAACATCAATTCCTTTGTTGGTCTAGACAATTTTCCAAAGGAACCAACAGACATTTAACTCCCGTGGTCCTGATTTATATAATTCAGAACCCAGCTACAAGTGTACCCCTCAAAAGATCACTGGCCTTCAGTCAGTAAGTATTCTCACATAACATAAGTTTCAGCTAGGCTTGGATCTGTGTTTGACTACAGGTGAAAAGACTACATGTTTTAAAGCTTGATAATCTAATCATTCAGCCACAGAGGCCCTTGAATGTAACTTACTCTGGTTTACCTTTCAAGTAGGGGCCTCTGTGGTAGAATGATTAGAGAATTCCATTTTAAACAATTTAGTATCTCTCCTCTCATTAGTGCGTGTTTTGAGCCTTGTTGGAACCTCAGTTGATTATGTGAGAAAATTTGCCAGTTTACTTGTGGAAGGCCATTGGACTCTTCTCAGGTAAATTTCTATCAAGTTCTCACCTCAATCAACGAAAATAGGTTGCCACCATATGACTGAAAGAATGTTAAGTGTGGAGAAAAAAAAAAAAAAAACCAAAACAAAACAAACCTTTCATGTGTAAGGTTCTGGACAATTTGCTGCCATGACTTCTTGATCTGTATTTTCTCCGTCATGCTCCTTTTGATGTGCTCAATGAACTTGTTGCGCTCTTGGGTCTGTAGCTGTGTAACAGACTTTGTAACATCCATGGCAAGGGACGTCAGCTGTGCATACTTCCTGTCAAACTTACTGACCAGCCTTGAAGAAGAAATGAGAATGTATTCATTATCTACACATGAATTCTAACATGCTTTAAGAGACCTTCAAGGGGGGAAGAAGAACAAAATTATCAACAGTCTAATATGTTTTAAGAGACTGTGGTCACATGGTCACATTGACAAGTGGCCACTTTCATGTAATTCATATGATTTGCATAGGAAAAAGCTATAAATTAAGGTCACATATGGTAGGCAGTCCTGTAATTCAGTGGGTCGATACGGCAGGTTAGACTGTACAAACAATGGAATTTCACCTAAAAACTGCATTTCATACGGAATGACCACATGATGATGGCACTCTGAGACTTAAACCTTGATGCAACTTGATCATTCTCAATATTATTAACAATAATTCAAAGTTCCATATTATACAATCACTGGTCAAGTTATCAAGTGGACATGACAATTTCTTTGGGACAGGAGAATATACAGATGGACAGTGCTCACTATTGGGTTATAGCAGTGTAAACCCAAAATTCTTAGTACATCTGATAGAAGGATTATTACAATCACAGAATAATACAATCTCTCTCCCTATAGATTTTTAAAACCAGGAGTGAGTATCACCTCTCTGTCATCTGATCTTTCTTCTTTTTCCAAGTCTGCCTTGCTCTGTCATACTTGCTTTCTATGTGTTCCTTTTCCTAAGAGCAAAAAAAAAAGTTACCGCATGTTAACATATAAACACCTGATCAGCTAAATGGGAACAGAAATCGAGAACAAACTGGTTATACAGACTACTGATAGACAAATAACGTCAAACAAACTTAGCAAAGTGTTAGTACTGATAGAATGGAGACTCTCTAAATAAGTTCTTCCATTTTTGATCATAGCTGCTTCAGATAATGAAATCACAAGGTTTGTGCACAACTTGCCACAAAATTTGTTTTCTTTAAGTATACCCCTTCATTGTCATTTTTATGTATGTGTGCACTGGGCAAGGTTTCTACAAAAGTTACAAAATGTAGAGTGTCTATCAGACAAAAATGATGCCACTGTCTGTGGACAATTTCCTGTATGCAGCTACATGTAGTACCCAATAAAGGACTAAGTCAAACTACTGTCAATTTTGCAATATCTGAAATTCCATGTATGTGCACATCTCCATTTATGTATATTAACATCTTGCAAAATATAAAACTGTAGCTCTAAATCTGGAGGAGGTAATCAAATAAACCATGTATCAATTTCCTAGAATTGAAGAACAAATGAATGAACAAGAGAAAATTAATATAACCCCCCAGTTTTTGTTACAGGGGCATAAATATGTACCTCCATAACTTGTTGCTTATTCTCTTTGGTTTTCCTGGCTTGTGAGATGATATGTATGTCAGCATTTTTGAGGAACTGCAGAAATCTGTGTGCATCCTCCCTTTGTTGACTGTTCAGCCAATCCTTCCAGGCTGTGAGCAGGTCCATTAGGTAGAAAGCCATCTCATGACCCTGAAATAGAGAACAAGGATAACATATGCCCTTAACTAAATATAGCAACAGTATATGTAATTAAGCCAATCCTTCCAGGCAGTCAGCAGGTCTGTCAGGTAGAAAGCTATCCCATGACCCTGAAATAGAGAACAACGATAACGTATGCCCTTAACTAAATATAGCAACAACATATGAAATTAAGCCCATCCTTCCAGGCAGTTAGCAGGTCCGTAAGGTAGAAGCCATCTCATGACCCTGAAATATAGAACAATGATAACGTATGCCCTGAAATAAATATAAACCCTGTAGGCCTGAATGTAAATGTAAGGCAGGAATCAGTATGTGACTAAATATCACATGAATCGACCAATACAAAAGGGACATAACTGCTACAGATCAACTGACGGACAATCAGGTGTCCCTTGTATATAGGTCAGGGGCCATATTAAAAAAATCTTACAATTAAAGTCACTTGTAATCCTAAGTGAGCGATTTTTTAAATGATCATGATTTGTGTATTTTACAAAATTGGCGAAATCTGATTTTCAGGAATAGAATAAATCAGATTGTGACTAAATTTATTAATTCAAAGTGATACATTTTCCAAAAAAAAAGAAAATTAAAAAGGGGCCAATGACTTAAAAACGCTTTTCTCTTATGATTCTTTATGAACCCCCCCNNCCCCCCCCCCCCCCCCCCCCCCCTGCCCCCCAGAACTTGTATCACCTCTCTATAATTAAGATATGACCTACCTGCTCTGGTGAAGTGGCCAGAATCACTTTGAGGATCTCTAAGCCTTTGTTTTCTCCCAGTATAAATGATAATACATAAGTTCTGTCATCAAACTCCTGCTTTGCTGACAGCATATAAGTCATCAATCTACCAAGCTGCAATAAAAAAAAAATCCAATGTTATGTACCAGAAGTTCAAAGATTCTTAACATTTGTTTGACTTGATTTTTGTTTCATGTGAGGCTCCAAAAATTTTCAGTTACAATGTATCTGGTGGCAACTGGTTTAAACTGGTGTAAGAGAGACTCAGCTACAAACATACCCAGGAAAAGACCACCAGTCTGTGGTGTCTAAACTGGTGAATTCATCTAATTAAGATCACAGGTATCAGAATATGAACCAGAGGTAGTTGTTGTTATATTGTTGATGAATGTCCCACTCGAGAATGTTTCACTTGTATGCAGACATCATATTTCGTTAAAGGGCGACAAACTTAGCCTTTGCTCGTCACTTCAGGCAGTAGGGCAGGGAGGGTTCGCCAACGTGCCAACACCTACTATGACATAAGACCTCAGTTTTTGCTCTCTCATCAGACAGACAGGGACAGCCAATCACAGCTTGGCTGGGATTTGAACCCAAGACCTCACAATCAGAAGGCAAACACACAAAACACTGAGACATGACAACCCTGTAATTGATCAGTATTCTTATATATCAAACTAATGGTTATTAATTCCTATTGATGATGTAGATAAGCACCTTGACTTCAGATGTTACTGTAATTTTTTTTCTGTTGGTAAAAGTTAAAACATCCAGAAATTCCAGCTTTAGATAGGAAATCAGAATTACCTGAAATCTTGCTACATCTCTCACTGCAAACATTACTTGACTTTTCTGTTTCCATGGCAATACCTTTTCCTACAGAAGAAGCAAAGTATATTTTATGTGTTGAGCAAAAATGTTAGAAAAGATGAAGTGTCTGTGAGCAAACACACTTTACCTACAAAGAGGGTGTGTTGTAACTGAAAATAGTAATATGTATACCTGACCAAGAGAGATGGCATCAATAGTGTGTACTAGGTCAGGAAGGGATGTGTCAAAGATAGAATTCATCACATGCCTTTTAGACTAGAAGGGGTGTTTTAGAGGTAACCATAGGTTTACCAGGCCACAAATGCCTATTGGTCTAGGAGGGGTGGTTCTCATAATTGTAAGTGAATCCATTCTATGTGTCAATCTTAAACAATCAGGGATTATAATAAGCTAAACAGTCAACATGCCTACCTGGCTTAGAGTCATTTCATATGCTCTGTACAGGAATACTAGCAGTCTCTTGGTGTAAGTACGTTCTGTGGATACAGGGTCACTCTTTTCAAACATCAAATTCACTTTCTTACTCTCCGGAGGTTTTTCTAGGTCTTCTTTTTCTGTAAAAATGAAGAGTCGTAAATCTCTAATACTTATCTGTATGATATCAGAACATTCATCCTTTCAATACCAAAAGACACCAATGGCTGTACTTTTGTGAACATCTGTATGGACAAGGAAAAGCTCCTGTCTGAAATCTCAGAATCTCCAATGGATCTGTTACTGCTCATGACGTACCTTACATGCAGCTAGTACCAAAAAATTACCATTAAACTACTGACTTTTTTTTTTACAGTTTCTCATTAAATCAAAATCCAATGGACAAAAATAACTTCATTGTGTTTAAAAACAACTCGTAAAATATGAAAGCTGTAGTTCAAGAACTGTAGAAGGAGAAGGCCACATAAACCATGCATCTATACTCGGACAGACAAATGGATGAAGGTAAAGACAAAGGGAAACCATCATATGTACATAACAATTTTTGTATAATTTACATTAACCAATCAATATAAAAAAGAATTAAATTTCATTTAAAATTCCAGAGTGTAGATTGAAAAGCTCATGATTGTTGCTTTACAACTCAAATTTTAAAACTCTCTGACTTGTGTGAAGTAGTTATGGCCTTTTGATAGAATTTTTGTTATATGAAATGATGATACTCTTGGATGGGGGATGGGTTGTTGCACACAATTTTGAAGGAATACCACTCAAAGATCAATGAATTTAATTTATTTTAGTTTGTACCCCTATCCAAAATGTCTCATTGATTTTGGAGGATTATTTCTAAAGTTCTAGGAACAGCACCTTTTCAGTGTTTGTGACATACTGTATACAGGGAAATTTTCACCTCCAATTTTATCTTCGCTCCTCTCACCCACATTATCAGTGGGCAAATTCAAAATTTGCCGAATTCAAAGCAATTATTTTTTTAAAGAGTTATGACGAAGTTAGGCAACTTTAAAGTGGAGCAAAACTGTTGGCGAGTGCATCAGGGCAAAAATAACATGGGGCGAAAATAACCCTATAACCAGTAATCGGTTGATGACTTCAAAAACTGAATCTTCGTGTAAGTCTCACTTGGAATGGATCTACATATTTGAGGAAATATGAAATAGACAGCACTGTCCTACTCACTGGAAAATACCACCAGGTCCACTGCCATGACAATGATCTTTTTGAATCTGTCGATGATTTCTGTTTGAGAGACAGTTATTAGCTTGGTACTTTTCTTTGTTAAGCTGGTGATGACTGAGGTAAGGGAGAATCTCTTTGTCATTTTTGGTTGTGGTTGTTTTGGTTCTGCCTGAGGCTGTACTTTTGTGGACATCTGTATGGATGAGGAAAAGCTCCTGTCTGAGTTCTCAGAATCTCCAGTGGCCAGAGGTAACTGACCATCATCTGAGGTTACAGCTGAAAAAATTACAAAAAAAAAAAAGCGTAAGACTCTCTCTCTCTCTATGTGTACACATATACACACAGTTTACACTCATTGTAATGGAATTGGTGTGAGTGTTATTAATAAAAAAAACTGTTAGAATATTAGGAGAGTTTTGAGTTGTTCCATGTCTGTCATTTTCATTATTTTAGAATTGACTAACTGCGCGAGATCACAACGAAGGTTCCAGCAAGGCTACTTCCGATAGTTTATGTTTGCGATATTTTATTTGTCCTTCAAAAGAACAAAAAATGTATTTCAATGCATGATAAGTATCTCACAGGAGACCAACTAACAGATAGTTCTTTTTAAATCGGTTTCAAGTGAAATTTGATTTAAAAACAAGAGATCCTAGAAGGATCTTGATGCCCACCATCAATAGATCTT
>JACSZP010032525.1:0-12124 GCA_016161895.1 Pinna nobilis
GTTTACACCACTAAGTGCAAAACTTCTGGTAGCTTCTTTTAATAATTTTATAAATCTTTTATTCATAGCTTTTTAAAAAGATACGGTGAATTCAACTTGAGGTTTACTTCGAGTGCCATGTTCGAATGTATTTGTTATAACTATACATGTTATAAAAGGGAATTTGGTCTAAGAAATTTAAAGGTTACAGGAATGTTAATTTTTTGTTGCTGGAATAACGATTTAGAAATTAAGAATAAAAGAAACAAGAATCTGAATGATTTTGGAATTATTGGTGAAAATTTCAAGAAAATCTGACATTCATCAAATGCAGGATAATTTTTCATAAAAGTGCAGTTTAATATAAGATATTTAGGAAAAACGAATGTTGGGAACTTACTTTTGACCCGCCACTGTACATTGGTGCTTAAATTATTGCGATTTACACTTATTCGATATTTCTACTTCCGAACACCTGATCCCATTCCATTAGGGATCGTTTAGACCTTAATAATACATAACTTTTTTATATACCTTTCAATTATCGGAGTTTGATACTGTTGATTTCACAGAGTGTGATCTGAATTTCCGGATTACCACACTGTGGTTTTTTTTAATCCATATCACCCCTCTCTGAAACTGATGATGTAGTAAACAAAAAAACACTAATTTCCCTATGACAACAATACCGGGAGTTACCACGATCAATGAATGTAACTCCATATTTGGACAGTTGATATTTTTTGCGCAACAATTTATTGCATTGAACATGACAATTCTGCATAATTATTGACCGAATAACTTTCTTGTGCACATATTTGTGCGCGTTAAAAATAGTTCATGTTCAATTATTTTTCTTCTGATATGTAGTTTGTTACTTTCCTTTTATCAAGGATGGGTATATAATAAATTCATCATTATGACACTAACTTGATCCAAAGAACTGGATCACGTCTTGTTGACAGGGAGCGGATCATTTGATCTGGTGATCCACCCCTGTCAACTCGACGTGATCCGGCGCTTAGGTCACGTTAGTGTTATAATAATTTATCATATTGATAAGAATTTCATTTTTGAATATTCATCGATAATTCTTCAATACGGGAGTTTTGAGATTGTAGCTCTTCTGCTCTTGAAGGCGTATTTGGACGTTGCTTAACGGAGCAGGTGGGTATGTTTTCGAAAGTTAGCAAAGGGTTAAGCATTACTACAAACGTAAAGCATTTATATATTGACGAAAAGAATGAAATTTGTCCTCTAATAGATACCTAGATATATTCGTTTAATAACGTTGAAATGTAGTATATCTTAATAACAATACTGATATGCAGATACACGCGTAGTTATCAAACGAGAACAGTCCCACCTTCCTGCATACTTCGCCAGCTAATCGCGTCTTCACACTGAAGAGTTCTACAAAGGGAAAGTATCTCAAAAACAGACGTATTCTGTTTTGTATGTTACAGCTGCTGTTTCGATAGGGAGGAGCGAGACCCAGTGGCCTCAGTCGAACAAGGAGGCACATCCCGTCAAAGGGGAAATTCAGAGAGTGAGGTTTCTACACCTGTAGGGAATTTTGGAAGAACACTCAAGATGGATGGTGCGTTTATATTTCTACTTTCATCTAGAAATACGTCACAAGTAATTCCTGCTAAAGATGTTTTTTTTTCATGATTGTGTGTTTTTGGTTAAAAAAACGAACTTTCGAAAACTAACTTACCGAAACCTTTGAAGAGCTGCAAATACTTTTTTGTACTAAATATTGAGCAGTGATGGGTCTTTAATGTGCCGATAGCAATTATGAAAAGGTGTCTCGGACGTAACTCTAGGGCGAAGGACAAAGTAGTCCCTCTTGAATTCAATCCTTGATCCCCAACCTTATCAAAGAAAAGCGTTTTCTTGTTCTTGTATTGTATGTTATTAATCACGAGATTATCGGGCCGCCGTGGCTGAGTGGTCAGCGTGTTCGACTTCGAAGTGAAAGGTCCGAGGTTCGAATCAGGGCAACGCCACATTGCGGATGGCTGTCCCATTCTTTTAGATGAGACAGTAAAAGCCGAGGTCCCATTTCACAGTAGGTGTTGGCACGTTAAAGAACCCTCCCTGCTCTATAAGTGCCGGGCAAAGGCAAAATTTGTCTCCCTTCACCGGCACACGGTTACGTCTTCATATGAGTAAAGAATTCTTGAGTTGGGTGTTAACAAACTATACAACAACAACAACAACGAGATTTTCAGTCAACTTTTTTTCAGTAACGCTAATTTGACCAGCGAAGTCATCAGACCTATGCTGTTCTCACCTTAGGCTTGGAATGTGAATCACTTTTGAAAATCCTTAGCTTGTTTTACGGTCGTCGTCTTCGTTTTGACCAGTTTTTTTTTATAATGTGAATTGAATTTGTTTGAGAATTATTTTCTTGGTAGTACAATGCCCTTTTTTATAATCCCTCTCAATTTTCTCTTTTTCTTTAATATCTAGGTTCAAAAACATGGCATCCAAATCTACATCGTTCTGTAAGCACTCCAGGCGCCATGAACGAGACAATCCGACGCCAGGATTCCGGTATGTTATTGCACGGGTTTTGATGTTCTTGACCACAAGCATTTTTATTACATTTTACTAGTCAGATCAGGGGTCGCCGTGGCCGAATGGTTGACGCGATAGACTTCAGCCTGGGGGGGGGGGGTTCGATTCCCGCAGCGCCAGTCCGCGGTTGGCCGTCCCCGTCTTTCGGATAAGACAGTGGAAACCGAGGTCCCGTTTCACAGTAGGTGTTGGCACGTTAAAGAACCCTCCCTGCTTTACGGCCAGCACTGCCGAGCACAGGCAAAATTTGTGGCCCTTCACCGGCACACGATGACGTCTCCATATGAGTGATATATTCTTGAGTGGACGTTAAACAACAACGCCACAACAACAACAACTAGTCAGATCAAGGACAGGCGACATCTTCAACCTAAAATGGTCAATTTACCGAACTAGTAGGGTTTAAATATAATCCTATTTCCTCCAAAGGGAAGTATCCAAAATATTTAGCAGGGTTTACGTGGAACGTTTCCGACGGGTGTGTCTGGAGTTAGAAATTCCAATTGATATTTAGATTGATTAAATCTGTTTTAGCAGACTTCGATGTCTTAGATGTATGCCGATAGCGATTCAAACACATGTATTTTAAAAACTTTTTTTTTCAAATTTCTTGCTTTTCTCAATTCAAGATTAAGTGGGTCTGTATTTAAAAGGAAAAAAAAAGAATAGCTAGAGTTTAAAAATGTCGATAAAAATGTAAAGTTGGACAAACAAGGACAAAGAGATATTCCAGAGGTTGGATCAGGTGCTTAGGAGGAATCGGCCCCCACCTGCCCCATCTGCCCGGCCTGCCCCACCTGCCCCACCTGTCCCATCCCATCTGCTGTAGACACTATTTTATGATCAGGTAAACCGAATAATCCGAAGTAAAATCAGTGTGTGGACGGCCTATCACTTGGTATAAAGCACTTTAGTCGTAATTCTCCTCATTGATAGTTAAAGTCAGTCTAAATTGAAACCGAGGAGGAAAGATTTTTTTTTTACAAATAAACAGGGGTTTTAATATAATTTGGTTAAAATAGTAAAATTAGGTAGTTAAATAGTTAAACTTTTGTTCAGAATTAAAACTGATTTCAAATTAAGGGTAATTTCAGTATTTCAAGGTTTAGTGTAAGTCGACCCCAGTGTATAAATATAAATTTCAATTTACCACGACTAGCATTGAACAAAAATACACTGTTAATGCAATACGCATTTTTTGTCTAATTTTTTTTTCAGAGCAACTGGACGAAATGAATTTGGACGAAGATGGAAACGGCATATTGAACCTTCCTATACCTGTAGATGTATGGATGCCAAATGAAATGCAGGTAACATGTTTGTGGTTTAGAAGAAAGCTTTTTTAGACTTCATTTGACAAATAAATGAATATTTAATGCAGTATAACCGACCCTAGCGACCCACTGAATTAAATGATTACCTGTCTTATATGACCTAGAAGTATAGTTTCCAAAGTTGCTTTTTCCTTTGTATATCACCTTAATTAAGAATTTGCATATGTGACCCCTTTTACTCCTACCCTAGGATGGTCGTTTAAAACAGGCGAGACTGTAAAGTCATAAGCGACTCGTATCTCATTACAAAATAAGGAATAGTAGAACCTCAATATAATGACCACCCGATGGAATTTGTGTTAAGTGTGAGATGGTTTCTCAAGTGATATCCTAATACCAAAAATAACAGGTGAGCTAAATTTTCGTGGTCCTTACAAGGGTCTCCAAAGTAAGATGCTCTTTAGGCGAGTTTCTGCTACATTTCCTTCAAGGACCATTACTTAAACTGATAGAACCAAGCTGCACAATGCATTGTTAAACTAACTTGTAGTTAGCCTTTAAGTAAAATTAAAAAAAAAATCCAGCTTGAAATTTACAAACTATATGACTTAACGCTATTGCAGGGTTATTTAGTTCCTTAATTACAAATTTACCAATAAAAAATCTATTAAATAGTTATTACATCCGCAAATTTGACCAGCGATAAGTTCATATGTAAATCGAACTACGAGTTCAACTATTGTGCAACTGGGTCCAGGAGATTTGTATTGTTTTCAGTAGAGTTCTCTTCTACCGTCGAGCTAATTTTGTAGTCTACCCACTGTTGTTTTTAATAGCAAATTGCAACATCAATAGTTCACCGAATGAAATATTGAATTACTCGATCGATTGTGGTTTTTGAATTGTCCCTACCGATTTGAACGAGAATTGGTTTCTCAATTATGTCATCTATATTTGGCTTTGGCCTTGCGGCGAGTGACCGATCAGCAGGCAAAACTTACTCCTCAACAGTACCTGATCTCACTTTTTGGCTTTCATTTTACTGTATTTGTTCCCATTTAAGAAAATTTCATTTATTTGGAGACGTCACCTTGTGCCGGTGGAGGGCCACGAATTTTGCCTCTGCTCGGCACTTAAGTCCGTAGAGGACTGTTCATGTTGAAAACATACAGGATAAGCATATCTCACCGTGGATCATTGATAATTAGTAATCCACATAAAACTATATTAAACTAAAGATAGAGTTAAACAAATTCCATGCAAAAAACAGCATGACTTCAGGTGCTCCGGAAAGGTAAGCATCTCCTGCTCCAAGCATCGAATCCAGGGATGATTTGTATCCAATAATAATCGTAAACTAGAAAAATGGGAACGGGCTTAGGTGTTCGACTAGGGAAACCTATCCCTCATCCCACCCCCTATAACCCTGATATTCCGTAAAAAGTTTACCAGGCAGTTACGAATTTGATGTAATATAAGTATTCTTACTATTTCACATTTGCAGAAGGAATATCTTCAGAAATTCAAAGACAATGGCTATGAAAATACTATGATGATTTCGTCGATGACAGATCATACACTGAAAGAGATAGGAGTTAAAAAGAGTACTCACCGGAGCTTCCTAATGGCCAAAATATCGGATCTACCGGACTTTACCATTGATGCTGCCTTGCCGGTAAGAAAGTTCAAGATCATTTCGTTCTTGTATTGCTATTTTACCTCTGCCGTCACACCTGTGCTTATATTGATTTTTCCCCAAATACCAGTGATATGTTTGTTTTGGAGATTGGGCAGAGTTTGTGGGCGTGCATGAGAGGAATATACGTTTGAGGCGGAGTTTGGGGTTGGGGAGGGTTAGCAGACCGACACTTTTTGTGACATATAAACATTGGATACAATATGGGACCACCGGATCCAAAGTTAAGGAAAAAAATGACCAACGTCTCCGATCCTACATATACAGAAGCCTCTTATCAACTAACCAACCTGCCAACCTATCTTCCTACCTACCTTCCTTCCTACCTACCAACCTTCCTACCTTCAAACCTACCTACCTGCCTACCTACCTACCTTAC
Organism: Pinna nobilis; assembly: GCA_016161895.1. Lineage (NCBI taxonomy): Eukaryota > Metazoa > Mollusca > Bivalvia > Pterioida > Pinnidae > Pinna > Pinna nobilis. The sequence continues at coordinate 5,915 of JACSZP010032525.1, forward strand.
TTCCTACCTACCTACCTTACTTCCTACCTACCTTCCTTCCTTCCTACCTACCTACATTGTAACTAAAACGATATAAGCTGAAGCCCATTCCTAATAGATATTTTCTTGTACGTATGTTACGCTTACATGTGATTTGTATGATGATTTATCACTTACAGTGTAAATCCAGCTTTATTCGCGGGAATTTTAATTTAGCGTAAATACAAGTAACGCTAAATAGTCTTATCTGACTTCAACGGGCATCATACCTTAACCCGTTATGTCGCAAAAATATTATCTCATGAATAGATGTTGGACCACCGATTCGCCAAAAATAATGTGTCACGGAAACTCCTGGATTTTCAGTAGCTTCTTAATGACTGTTTCTGGCAGATGAAAATAAACCAACTTTTCCAGATTATTACATACAATATTTGAGACAAATGCTTTATCCAATTTCAAAAATTTCAATGGCTTAAATGCAACCGAATTCTATCAATCTCGATCATCCGCGATGTTGTCTCGATATTTGGTATCAAGAGTGGAGGGTGAAGTTTGTTATAATACAAATTGTTGATATATACTTTTACAGCATTTCAAAATCTAGATTCAAGCATTTGAATGGCATTCTCGAAACCAGATTTGCAATAGTATACAGACATTATAATGAATTCTCACATAAATATAGGACGTCATCAGTTCACCTCACCAAGGATGAACGCTCAAGGGGCTAATATTATACATCGCCTCCATCATATTCGTTTGAGTTGTCGTCGTCGAAAACATAAACTTCAAACACTCTTATATATTTTTCTAACCTGCAAATTTAGGTCTTTTATTTTACATAAAGATTTCTAATTGTTATGACCTTCATTATGAGTCAAGAAGTTTGACCTAATGATTTTGATCTTGTAAGGGCCATAAGTTTTTATATAATGCCTTGACATAATTTTCGATAGCTTCCAGCGTGCTTTATTGTCTTCTGGCATTTCTTGCTTTGCTAAACTAGACGAAAAATGATTGTTTCTACTTTCTTGAAGCTTTGTGGAAACCATGCTTAAACGATAGGCTTAATAAACTTATCTTAAGTTTTCCCAAGTTCTCCATACTGAAACTGTACGTTTCAGCAAGTTTCCGCACTCCAGAAACTTAGAACGTCAAGGAATCAAGAGTCTATTTTGCTTACACTACCGTACCACCTGAACTCATCCCCAGTTTTAAGTGTGGTTTGTGTAACTCAATATCTAATTTTTGTTATATTTGTTTAATTTTGTTGTAAGTGTTGTCTCCTTTTTTGTTTTGACCACGGTATTGTCTGTCGTTGACTTATTGAATCGGGAGTGCCCCTTGGAATATTCTACTTCACCTCTTTTGTGATTTCTTATATACATTTCGCCTAGACTGACGTGGAATCCTGGCTATACGACATTGGTTTGTCGCAGTATAAAGACAACTTTGACAGAAACCAGATCAAGACCGTGCAGAGGATGGAAAATCTGAAATCCTTCACTGAGGCCGAAATCAAGAGAGAGTTGGGCATAGCCAAAAAGGGTAATGCAGATATCATGAAATTTTTTTTTTAAATTTTACTGCCCTCCCAACTGAGAATAAATAGCACCAAGATGCTTAATTTTTAATGATATTAAACGTAGTAGACCATAAGGAAAGCAGAAAAACTTTTCATGTCGTAATGCAAAAAATGCTGGGAAGTGGAAAGGGAGATGATCCTAAGGTGGGAGGGGCATGCTTATCGTCTGTTTTAGTAAGCACAAGGAAGTTTTTCTGTTCTCGTACACAATTTATGACCGTTATAATCAAAGATTGTATTTGGATTAAATCTACAGATTATCAAAAAAAAATATCATATATTGTTATTAAGGTTACCTGTTGTACCAAACTGTTCAGTGCAATGTCCCGGTTCTGGTGTCAAACAAACTCAAAATTTCAAATTTCAAAAATGTATTTTTTCTACCTTCACGATAATTAGATTAATTCTAAATATTGAATTGCATGCTTCGATCCAAACGTTTTCACTCGTTCTGCATAGATTAAAAAGTTATAAAACTTTCATAAAAATGACACGTCAACCAAAATGTAAAATGGTTATGGTCCTAATTTTACAACGCCTTCATTTTCAGTTTAAGGAATGTAATTTTTGAAGCCCATAATAGATTTGTCACCTAATTCCTTTGTTGAATTAATGTTTTTTATCCTTATTCAAGGTCATATTGAGCGACTAAAAACCGCCATCTCCATGCTTCGAGTGCCAACAGCAGGTTTGTTGCATTTGTCTCTAAATATTATCACTGGTACTTGATGATTGGTTGTATATGTATTGTTGTTAAACGTCCCACTGAAGAATATTTCACTTATATGTAGAATTCACCGTATTTCGATGTAGGGCGACAAAGTTTTGCCTATGCTCGGCATTTAGGACCGTAGAACAGGGAGATGTCTTTAACGTGCCAACAGCTACTGTGACATTGGACCACGGGTCATCCGAAGACAGGGACGGCCAACCGTACCATAGCTTTGGCACAAACCCCGGACCTTTCTTTTCTTATCATTAGGCCAATGCAGTCTGATTTCTGTTATCTTGAATTATTTTATCTCTTTCACAATAACAGCCGAGGGGTTGAATAAAAACCGAAAGGAATTTTGTTTACTTTCCTTGACGTTTGATTGGAAATCCGTTTTCTGTTTAATAAATACTAAGTCATGTGGAGACTATGTTTTAGTCATTTCATAAATGAGTACACTCTCAGTTTGCGCATTGCAAGATCACAATGTGCACTAAATTAAGTCAACATGTCAAACGTAAACAAAATGTTCCATTGAAAGAACAGCATGAACAATTTGGTGAAATAGACTTTTATTGGTTCTATAAAGACTTTCGTCTCTGTTTCTGATTTTACCAAAAAGGCCTTCCCCTTCCTTATCTCGTTGACATGGTTACGATGACTTCCTGACGGAAGGGTCTACGATTTATTGTTTCTATATATATAGCCTGTCTGTTAATCTACAACCTCCTCCCCCCAATTTAATCCACTGCGTGTCAGGGGGGTGTTGTGTTGTTGTTTAACGTCCCACTCAAGAAAATTTCACTCATATGGAGACGTCACCATGTGCCGGTGAAGGGCGACAAATTTTGCCTGTGCTCGGCACTACTGGCCGTAGAGCAGGGAGGATTCTTTAACGTGCCAACACCAACTGTGACACGGGATCTCGGATTTTACTGTCTCATCCGAAAGACAGGGACGGCCGGAACCCCGGATCGCTCCGGCTCGAAGTCGAACACGCTAACGACTCGGCCAATGAGGTCCCGTCATGGGGATGGTGAAGATACAAAGGGGCATTCAAAATAAAAAAAAATCAACGATGTAAATCAAAATCTTTGACTTAATATTAAGCTGGTGTAGGAGGTACTTACACTTCCGGTGCACCTGAACTCATCCTCGATGTCTAGCATGGTTCATGTTACTCTCTTTTAAATTTTGTATGTCTTGTTGTGTGCATAACTGTTTGCAGTCTTGTCTCTTTTTGTTTTGGACATGGCGTTGTCTGTTTACCGAGTTTTGAATTTTGAATGACCTTATTTTTTACACAAACTTGTAGAGGAGGTTCAAAACAGGGAAATTAGAAATGTCATTGACCGAGCATTTATGCACGAGATGGGTTCCGTAAATGCCGAAGAGCACAAATTCTGGAGTGACCTGATCAAGTCCTGTTTGAAACCTTCCCCGGACGTATTCACGGCTGGCGTGGAGCTCAAAGGTAAACAAAAGAAATGAAGCGCTAGATATACATAAGTTGGTTGACAGGTTAAATTGCTGAATAACGTGCAACTCGAGTATATTTTACTGATATGGAAACATCACCGTGTGCCGTTGAAGGGCTAAATATCTTGCCTATGCTCGACACTTTTTAGCCGGCCCCGGGCCCCAAAGGTACACAAATGAACCGATAATTATTCGGATTATGAAAATAAATTCAATGTGTTATCGTAACTAAAAAAAATTACTTCACTATTTTACCAACGTTTACTACGAATTTCACAAGAAGCTTTTACTCAAGGTGTTTACTCCTCCTAGGCACCTGATCCCACCTCGGCATACCCAATGGTCCGTGTTTTCCCAACTTTGTATATTGTACTTCATACAGGAACTATAAGATTGGTCGTTATCCGTTTCTTTACCTTTTCACTAAAAAAAACTCTATTCTAGTTAAAAAACAAAACGAGGAATCTACCTTTTTGACATAATTTCATTTCTCTCTGCTGTTGTTGCGTTGTTGTTTAACGCCCAGCTCAAGAATACTTCACTCATATGGAGACGTCACCGTGTGCCGGTGAAGGGCATCAAGTTTTGCCCATACTCGGCACTGCTGGCCGTAGAGCAGGGAGGAATCTTTAACATGTTAACACCTACTGTGACACGGGACCTCAGATTTCACTGTTGCATCCGAAAGACAGGGTCGGCCAATCGCGTAGTTGCTCTGCGCGGATTCGAACCACTGACCCTTCGATTCGAAGTCGAACACGCTAACCACTCGGCNNGGCTGGTGGTTATTCTGACGCTTTCCGGAAGTGTACAGCTACAGGTGGTCGGGACAAACCCATTAAGTGAGTTACACTTTAAGACTACAGTCTTATCTTTTTTAAGAGATCAATTAAGGGATAGAGTAAAAAGGGTCGCGCATAACAGGTGGTATCTAAGTTCATGTTTTATATAGGAGAAAGAAACTTTCGGAATGGGGCATCAAGGGCACATAAGACAAGCAGCCCTTTAATTCAATAGCTCACTAAGGTGGGTTATACTCTACATAGAATCGCAGGATTCATTCTGTTGTAAGTTAATCGAGTGACTGACATATTTTTCAGCTTGTCTTAAAAATCATTATTTGTTTATTTTCTCATTTATAGTTTTTTTTGTTGTATTTACTAGATATATATGAATCTCCGTAACATGTTTTCAGAGGGACCCAAATCATTTGTTGTTAAGATGTAATCGATCAGTAAACAACATGAAATCAAGAAGAGATTTATCATGTCTTTTAGATTTGTAAAATCTAATAGATAACTATGATCCTAAGGCGAAACTAGAGATTGGGGTGGGGGGGGGGGGGGGTGGTCGAGGGGGTTTACAACCCTGAAATTGACAAATTCGTCAATGAGGATTATTTTAACCAGGTTTTTACTTACTGACACACAAAGCCGACCTTCCAGTATAGTTTCAACCAACCAAGGAAAAGATCCTGGAACTGCGCATACACTATCATATATTTCCGAACTCTTTCTCTATAATATCTGCAATGAAAATAAAATAACTATTTATACTGGAGAAATACGCTTCTTAGAGTGTTTTATTACGTACAGCATTGTGCCATAAGTTTATGAACAAACGCCAATTTTATTATTTATTTATATTGAAATTACATTTTTTTTAAAATTCCTTAGGTTTTTAGAGACTGGACCAATTTTAATGTTATTTGTANNGATTATAAATTTGTTTGTATTAAAATATTCTTGAGTAAATTATGAATTTAAAAAGAAATGTTTCATAGAAATCGTTTGAATAATAATAAAATTAGAGAAAAAAAAACCCATAAATTTACTATAGATATATAGACAAAACGACGTTTGTTCATAAACTTATGGCACAATGCTGTATATGTGACTTAGTTTTTATCCTCACCGTATCACTTATGAAACATTGGTACTATTGCTGCGGTAAGAATACAATATTTTTTCGCGTAAATATAAGTTTTGTCTTCATTTTCGCCTTAGTCCGCGATGAAGTCTTATCGTAAACATAGCTCATTTTCATTTTTGTGGAAATACGCAAAAAACGAAATCTAATCCATCCAAATATCTGCAAAAACAGAGGTAAGGTTGGTTGATTTTACACTTCTCAAGAATCTGTCACTTACATGGAAACCTCACAAATTACCAGTGAATTTCGATGGGATAATTGTGGTCTGTGTGCTTTTCACTTGTGATAATTGAGCGATGACGTTTCTTTAACGTGCCGACACATACCATGAATTGGAACCTAGGTTCGTTTTTACTGTCTCATCGGAAGGAAAGGTGAACCATGATGTCGTCTGTTATGGATTTCTAAATGTGCCTTTGGTGTCCTCCTCTTCGCCTTTTACTGATTCTTCGAGCCTCCGTGGCCGAATGATTAGCGAGTTCGAATCGAAATGCCCGGGGTTCACATCCACGCAGTAGGT
>JACSZP010032540.1:0-17073 GCA_016161895.1 Pinna nobilis
GATACCCTGTCAGTTTTTGTAAAACAGTCACATGGTAACCCTTAATTCTAGCCTCAAACGATTCTTATGGTGAAATACATTTGTATATACATTGCAATGCTCAATTTGTCGAGTAATCGATCGAAGGAAATAAATCGTTCTTCATCATGGGTGGAATGTTTGTGGGATAGGTAACAAAAATATTGTAGAAATATTAAACGCATGAGATATAAAAGGTTTATAAATAATACAAAGAATGATAAACATAAATGTCAGTTTAATGACTTTGTATTAAAAATGTAGAGAAATTGTTCTTTTTATTCTTTTATGGCAGAATATATTCAAAAGCTTCTACCTGAGAAGAAAAGTATCTTGATGTTGCCTTNNCAAGCAGTCATTTTCATTCGTTTGTCAATAAAATATACCCCAATAAGCTCGATATAAAAAACACTAGATGTTTGCTTCGAACTTTAACTGAACATACCTTAACGGTAAACTGACAACTGTTAAACAGGGTGACTTCAGGTTATAAAGCAATATTCCATCCACATTCGCATATGGAGATAATATCATTCGACTAACTCTTTACACGAGAGATTGTTCAGCCTACAATCATTTTTATAGTTGATGTTACATGGGTTATCATATCTCAAGACAGTTGTGCATTAATATCGTTGGTGAGTTTTCTTTCAGTCGCGAAGGGCACCCATATTTGTGACAACCGCTATTGCATCTGATTTTAAAGTCTATCAAGAGTGTAGGATTTGAAGAGTTGATGTTACTGTTGCATTTGTGGAGAAAGAAGTAAGACCAGTATGTACAGTTTTCCTGTAAGTAATGCTTAAATGGTTGTTCATGATTTTGCAGAAAGAAATTAAATTAATTCTACTCCATCCCTCTTACTACTACTACTACTACTACTACTACTTCTACTACTACTACTACTACTACTACTACTTCTACTACTACTACTACTACTTCTACTACTACCACTACTACTACTACCACTACTACTACTACTACTACTACTACCACTACTACTACTACTACTACTACTTCTACTACTACTACTACTACTACTACTACTTCTTCTACTTCTACTACTACTACTATTTCTACTACTACTACTACTAATAATAATAATAATAATAATAATAATAATAATGATAATAATAATAATAATGATAAAATTAAAATTTAAAATGATATACAGAACAACTTTATTTTATTTGTTATTTTTAACGGATAAGAACAAACACGTGATTTTTTTTAAATAATAAGAGCCTTTGGATCACATTTATGTTTTATTATACAAATTTCTGCAGTAGCTCCCTTGTCCAAGCTGTATATACGCTCGTACATATATTTTTTCAAGGAAATATCAAATATTTCAAATATAACTTACGCATTACTATCCGAATTATGATGGTATGATAAGCTGTTATAAATATTAAGCCATGTTTATGAATTTTTACTGGTTACCTAAAACAAGTAATCGTATACATGTAATTGATACTTTTCTGGTATACAATTATTTATAGAGCAAGCTTAAACGTTGCTAACACTGGTCTTCAAGTGTCAATTCTTTCTATATCAGGTTCCTCCGTGATCTAGTGGTTAGTGTGTTTGACTTTGAGTCGAGAGGTCCGGAGTTCGAGCCCGGGCAAATGCACATTGGGCGTCCCTGTCATTGGAACGAGACGGTAAAAACCGATGTCCTTTGTCTCAGTAGGTATTAGCAAGTTAAACATTCATCTCTGCTCTATGATCACAGGTGCCAAGCATAGACACATTTCGTCGCCCTTTACTGACACACGTTGACGTCTCCATATAAATGTAAATCTCTTGAAAAGGACCTTAAAATACCACCAGCCAATTTCTCTACCAATATGACGATAGCAACAATCTCTGCAGTTTTGACCGACTTCTAATTAAAATCAATGGCGATTGTTACAGAAGTATCATTTTCGACTTCAAGGGAGCGAATTCAGTCAATCTTACCCATTAACTGCTCATCAACATTACATAAATATGCCTTTTTTATGAGTCATGCCTTATCTAAAATTTGAATCATTTTATAGTGACGTTTACTTCCGTGCTTAAACAAGTTTTTGTTTTTTTTATTTATACCCCGCTTTATAATTTTAAGTGATAAAGGGATTACTGTTTTTCTTGATCGTTGAGGCTCTATTTTGGGTTATCAAAGATACACACATGTTCTTAAGTACACAGCACTTAACGTAGCCACTTATTGGTATAGCCTATGCACTATGCATTTTTATTTTCGGAAAACGTCGTATTGGTTGATACAGAGTAATATTGACCTTTGTTTGTTCTGACATGCAGAATACAGTTCTATAAATACATGTACCGACACTGGTGATTGCGTATAAGTAGTAAACAAAACCTTGGGGCCAAGGCAGATTTTCCCTCCGAATGTACTTTGTTAAAAATGGTCCTGATTCAGATTAGGTGTTGGTTAGATGAAGACCCTCTTCTACATAACTAATGACAATACGTTCAAGGCATAGACCTAAATATGAATCCTTTTTATGGCATTCCCTGATTTGGCAAATGGACGATGAGAGCAGTAAGATGATACTATAATGTAAATGAGCATTTAAACCAACCCCTGAAATAGATAACTAAAAGAAAGGTATTGTTTTGTAAAACAAACATACAACAGCTAAAAATCCAAACAGATTGATTTAATTATCTACGGCTATTCTATCTGTGAGAATAGTAATGAATTACATTTATATTTTCACTGTACGCGCCGAACAACACAAATATTGGAGAGCCTTTGTTGAAACACGGTGACCTCGGTGAATAGGTACAGTCTTCAGCAACGAAGGACCAATCTAAACTTATCAGTCACCACTTATCAGGATCATCTGAATAATGCAGGATTCTATGTACTTGATTTAACGAGAGCTGTAACTACTTAAAGTCCTTGCTACTCGTATCTGCTGGGCAGAAAGAGAGATGTCTTATGTTTGGGTGTCCTTTTTTAAGTGGTTTGTCTTCTATAGTTTCATGACACCTGCATCAACTTTACATTCTAGACCATGGTTCTAGGCAGAAATCAAGCATTCAAACAGGCGGAGAGGAAACAAAAAGGTCTAAGAAACTCTTAGAAACTCTGGTGCAACCTGAGATGGAACCAGGGACCCCCATGATGAAAGTCAGGTCTCCGCTTAAAGTACATGTACAAGATTTGCACAGTAAAATGTATCTTATAATTTTGACTTCTCGTTTATAGAGCCAAGTATTAAACATTCATAATTTTTTGGTAATCAGCCATTAAGTTTAACAATAACAACAGGCCCAAGGGACCTTAACGGTCACCTGAGTAATGGACTTGGTTAAAATTGTCCCAAAAGTTCCGGAGTAGAAGCTTAAAATGTTAAATCCTATAGTAACCCTTTGGAAAATGTTTAACCCCAGGGCGGGGCCAAAAATGACTCCAGGGCCTTCTCTTAAACAAACCTGAATCTACACCCTAAAAGGATGCTACATTCCAGAAATCACAAGATTTGGTCTGTACCTTCAGAGAAGATTTTTTAAGGTTACAAAATTTGAACGTTTTTGCCCCCCGGCCGGGCCATTTATAGACCCGGGGGTGGGGGGGGGGGGGGGGGNNGGGGGGGGGGGGGGGGGTTGAGTAAACTTGAGTCTGAAACAACCAATTTTGATCCCTAGCAAATTTAGTTGACATTGGCCCACTGGTTCCTGTGAAGAAGCTTAAAATGTGAAATCCTATATTAACCCTTTGGAAAATGTTTCACGCAAGGGCGAGGCCAAAAATAACCACAGGGCCTTCTCGTAAACAAATTTGGATCTACTACCCAAACGGATGCTTTATTCTAGTAATCAGCACATTTGCCATTGTACATTCAGAGAAGGTTTTTTTTATAGTTGTAATAATTAAAACATTTTGGTCCTTGGGCGATGCCAGTTTTGGGCCCAATGGGATGGTTTGAACAAACTTTAGTCTGCATCACCCAATGTTGATCCCTAACCAATTTGGTGAAAATTGGCCCGCTGGTTCCTGAGAAGAAGCTTAAAGTATGAAATCCTACAGTAACCCTATGGAAAATGTTTAACCCAGGGCGGGGCAAAAAATGATTCCAGTTTCTTCTCTTGAATATAAATTGAATCTGCACCCGATAAGGATTATATATTTCAGAAATCAGCAGATTTGGCTTTTTACATTCAGAGAAAAAGAATTTTTTATAGTTGATATATAAGTTGCAAAAATTTAACCTTTTTGAACCCTGGGCAGGCCATTTTTGGACCTAGGGGATGGTTTGAATAAACTTGAGTCTGCAACACCAAATGTTGATCCCTGGCAAATTTGATTGAAATCGGTCCACTGGTTTTTGAGAAGTCAAAAATGTTAAAAGTTTACGCACGGAGGCAAAACCGACGGGACGGATCGCAATAGGTTACCTGAGGTTCTGAAGCCCGATATTCGACTGGTTAATGACAGCTATCATACAATTTGACCCCACAATTAGGTTCATTTGATCTTCGTCCCACAAAGCATACCAAAAGAGCATCGTGTACATTGTATTTGTATTGGCGTGGCTTATTTGCATACTGGGCAAACGTCTAAACCACCAAGCCACCTTTGCGGTTTATCCTTTTATATAATCATAAGGGGGAAAATGATTTGTTTGAGAGTTAAAATAAACAAACGTATACTCGAAAAGAACATCAGCATAGAAATATGATTTTTTTAAAATTAGCTCTAAAGCATGACTCATTAAGCTTGCACACTCTGATTTAACACATGATACAGTAACATGGTTGAAGTAACGTTTTGGTTTTTTTTGTTGGGGGGGGGGGGGGGGGGGGGGGGGNNAGAATTTCCATCGTTGAATGAATATGCAAAGCCGCTCTGACTCGAAGTAGGGAGAGTGATTGACCTTGGTTAAAAATAAAAATAAATGCCTTGCTCTAGAACAAAGGTTGTTTATAAGGTAACTGAAGTTAATTCCCTTAAATAGCCTCTCTAGACAAGTATACACAATATCCTTAGTGTGATTAAGCATCATAAATATACCGGCGTGTGATCGACCAGCTATCATGAGTGTGAAATGAGTTCCTGTTGTAGCCTGGTGAAGTCATAATAAAAACTGTAACAGGATGACACGGGGAACTTGCATTGTATCTAAAATTACACTGCGGATCGTGACAAAGTTGAAAAGCCAGCGCATTCCTTGAATTGCAAAAATGTGATTTTTGTTAAAATTGTGGCGATATGCAGTTTAAATTTGTAAAGGATGAAATTAAAAAGTTTCAACTTAAAAGATGCTGATGCAAAATCTCGTAATAGTTCAAGATTTAAAAAGCTGAAGAGACCTCGTAAGCCTCGACATGGACTCAGATAACTTGACACTCGGGTTAGTGGATTACTCGGTCATCCCCAGGCAATAGAGATTGATAATTTTTTTCCATATACTAATCCCTATCAGAAAGTTGATCTGTATTAAAACTAGTTTAGTATTATAAATGCACACAGTGAAAAAAAAAAAAAACAGAAAGCTCACGGCGTTACCTCACTTCGCAGTCCATTTTCGTTATGCGTGTGTAGCTAATCATCCACCCCCTGTGGATGATCGATTAATCATTTTTCACTTCCTTTTAATATATCTCGGTGAATGTTGGAAAATATTTCTCTCATATGGAGATGTCACCGTTTGCCGGTATTGGGCGATAAAGTTTGCCTGTGCTCGGCATTGCTGGTCGAAGAGCAGCGACGGTTCTTTAATCATGCCAACACCTATTGTAACAGGGGACCTCAATGCTTTAAGAAATAACAAAAAGGTGTTTGAGAGATGATGTTATATTATGAACATATAAAAAGTAAAAAAAAAAATACAAATTAAACAATTAACACATGGAGAGAAAGGTACAATTAAAACCCCTAAAAACCGTCCAAACACATAGCATGGTTCATATCATTGGCGGTTTTTCATTCCATATCTGTAAACGCATCTATATACCTGAGTTAAGCATAGGACGTCCAGGTGATCTACCAAAGTCGACTCAAGTTTAACTATATTCCATATTTATGCAAAACAAAACCTGACACGTTTACATGAAACGACGGAGAAGTCAAAAAAGTAAAAATGAAAAATATTTTATCAAAAGATAACAGTATCAATTTATTAGGAAATCTGAGCAGCAAAGAGATGTTTCACCAAAACTTAATTGTTGTTGTTGTATTGTTGTTTAACGTCCCGCTCAAGAATATTTCACTCATATGGAGACGTCACCGTGTGCCGGTGAAGGGCGAGAGATTTTGCCAATGCTCGGCACTTATGGCCGTAGAGCAGGGAGGGTTCTTTAACACGCCAACACCTACTGTGACACGGGACATCGGTTTTTAACTGTTTCATCCGAAAAACAGGGACGGCCAACCGCGGAGTGGCTCTTTGCGGATTCAAACCCCGGACCCTCCGATTCGAAGTGGAACAAGCTAACCAATTGGCCACTGAGGCCCCCAAAACGTAATATTATCAACAATTATTCTATGTATAATGAAATGTATAAACTACTAAACGTGTGAACAGTTAAATGTTTTCCTCTTTGCATTGGGAAATCCAAGTAAAATCCTACCACAAAGTATCATTTTTGGCGTAGCTTGACACAACTACTTAAAGTGTTGTTAAAAATACGCTCATGTATTTTCCGAAACGTGATATAGGTCATTACCTTATGCTCTCTGAAAGTGACGGTTTCTCGTTATGATAGTCTCAATCATTACAGCGTAATTGGATTATGTTTTGGAAAAACGAATGAGGTAGCTCTGGGCTTTGCTGCAAATTATTTGCAATAACTAATTGAGTCAGAATTGGATTCGATTGTTTGCCTCTCCTTATGAGACGCAAAAGGGGGCACCTTGAAACATTTAATATCAGATCGTTATAGGATGAACAACATTTAATTCTGTTTTTTGATTTGCAAATCTACAAATCCTAATAAAGATCATCAAAATAGCCAGCCCGAGTAATATGGATTTGCATCTACCAACTGTGGGAGAAATGAAAGTCTTATTTACTTATATGCATTGAACTATCGACTTGACGAAGGACGGTCCCTTATCCTGTTCTCATTTTATGTTTTTTTTAAATATTTGTTCAGCATTAGGACATCACAGTCATACAAAGACGCCACTTTGCTCGAATGTGTTTCAAAATTTTGCCAAATTTCTAGACAGAAATGGCGGGGTTTAATTCCATGTCTGGACAAAAACAACAAGTTAAACCGAAATAAAAAAACAACAGATCAATTGACGCAAAAAACGAATCAGTTCTAGAAATATCCATTATTTTATTGCTTTAGAAATTTTGAATATTTCCTTTAAAATACAAACTATTCACTTTTTACCTATGCATACAAAATACAAGTATGTCTAAAAAAATAAAGAATTTATTTCTATCAAACAGTGATGCAAACAGTGAGTGGTAATTTGAGACAAATAGAAAACATGAAAATATACGAATATATATAGCGTGGATGATGACATTTTAAACAAAGAAAAGATTAATACAAAATTATCAAATTCGAGAATATGTTTTGTAAATATAAACTTTTACATCATCAGGTCTAAGTAATAGGGATTTTGATCAGTATCCGTATATGGCACATTATGCACTATATAGATGTATATACAAATGATGTTATGTGGTATTTTGGTAAAGAAAACAATGTATAGAAAAGTTATCAATAAACATAACAAAATCATATCTGTGTTTGTACAAAAATAAAAGATAAATGAGCATAAATGTCAGGTAAATTCTATGAAAACTTTCAAAAACACTTTTGATTATTTTAAAATGATACATAGTTATTTTACATTTTATATTGTGAACCGGGTCAACATATATTAAAATTAAAGTATATTTGTGTGTGATCTCTACAAATAATTACCTTGTATAGAAAAATATATAAAACTCTACATAAGAACAGTATATACATTTCGTGGATATTTGTTAAAAATACATGAAAATTCTATGAATGAAAATATTTTATGAAGTCAGTTTTGAAAAACTTAATAATCTATTGCAAATTATAGCTTCATCTTTAACATTTTTAAACATAATTATTATAAATGTATCAACGTAAAATACCATGATTTTCTCTGTTATGAATTGTTAAAATGTAAATATTTGGCCTCTTGGGATCAATATAATACTTTAAAAATATACAAACGAATTATATACATGGAACGGGTAAAGGTAAAAATAACATGATCGATCTTCCTATAAGGAATGCAAAATAAGGAGATGGACAAACATGGGGGTGGTGTGTGTCATTGTGTGTAGGACCAAACAAGGTGCGTCTTTTTATTAATCAGGTCTGCTTAGTATTTACACTCATGATGATACATAATCGAGCTAACTAATTAAATTGAGAAATAAAATTTAAGTTTGTTTGTTTGTTGTTGTTTAACGTCCCACTCAAGAATATTTCACTCATATGGAGACGTCACCGTGTGCCGGTGAAGGGCGACAAATTTTGCCTGTGCTCGGCACTTACGGCCGTANNAACCCCTGGTCTCTCGACTGGAAGTCGAACACGCTAACCACTCGGCCACTGAGGCCCCTAAAATTTAAGTGATTTGCGACTACAAATAATATTTTACGATTCGATTTCGATTTCAAGTACGTTTGACCGCTCTTCCGTCAGTCTGGCCGTCTCTGTCTGTCTGTTTGTCCGTTCTTTCGTCAGTCTGGCTGTCTGTCTGCCTGTCTGTCTGTCCGTTCTTTCGTCAGTCTGTCTGTCTGTCTGTTCTTTCTTCAGTCTGGCTTGCTGGCTGTCTGTCTGTCTGTCCGTTCTTTAGTCAGTCTGGCTGTCTGTCCGTCCGTTCTTTCGTCAGCCTGGCCGTCTCTGTCTGTCCGTTCTTTCGGCAGTCTAGCCGTCTGTCTGTCTATCTGCCCGTTCTTTCGTCAGTCTGGCTGTCTGTCTGCCTGTCGTTCTGTCCGTTCGTCTGTCAGCCTGGCCGTCTCTGTCCCTATTTGTTCTATCTATCTATCGAAAAAAATCAAAAGGTGTCTATGGATATGTCCTCGTTTAGAAGAAAAATAATCAAAATTTAATAAAAAACTATTAAAGTGTCATTAAAAGATTAAAACTTAAGGTTATAATTACACAGTCAAATCTTTGGTATTGAACGTTAGGCATGGTCTGATTAGTGTATAAGCTTTTAAACTATAGTCAGCAATAACGGACAGAGCAAATACTCCTTACTGCAGAGTCTCCAATCTCTAAAACCCCAGCGTCTGAATGTTTCTATTCTATTTCTAATTCAAGTGATATTCAAAAGGAGCAACAATGGAATATCTGATTATAGCAACCGCAATCCGTTAATGGATTGTGGCCTGAAATAAGAGATAGGTCATTATTCCCTTCAAGCAAATATGTTAAGGTTGATGGAGAGAGGCTTATATCTATATTGGTTACAGTTTTTCTTTTTCGAGTGAGCGGAAGATCAACAGAGAGAGGAAGGGCGAATGAGAGAGCTTTCATGTTTATATTTTAACATCTGCGCAAATCATTTTCATTGTGTGAATAAGTAAATAAGTAAAAATGAAACTTTACTAACGAAAATAAATGGAGAACCTGAAGTAGGGTATCGGAATTTCATGTAACAATATGTCCTTTTTTTTGCACGAATTGACCCTTTTCTAAAGTATAACTTTCTCAACAATAGAGACTGAATTTTACAATAATAACAGGAAACACGATATGCCCTGCTTGTTCTAGGAAATAGATAAAAACAAGGAAATTTCAACATCCGATTAAATCCCAGCGACTGAATGTTTCGCTTGTATTTCTAATTCAAGTAAAATTACAAAGAAAAATGTTACAATGGGATATCTGAAATGCAGAGATTAGATATTATTGAGAGATTTGTAAACTGAAGTCCCTATATCAAAAATGCATGTTCTGAACGGAATGAAATAGGGGGACAAGTGCCTACAAGGGACGTACCAAGCAGCGTCCGAAGAATAAACAATTGTAAAGCAAGTAACCATATAATGGATTTGATCGTTTATACACTGAATGCCAAGGTACTTTTTCTTCCGTTTTCAGCTTCATTACATTTTCTTATTCTCTCTTAGGTGTAGGATACACAAAGGAATCGAAGCTTTTTGTTATAAGGCCCTGTTGGCTGCCCTGTTGTGAGCTTGTTCGTCTTCTGGCCGTAAGGTCGTATATTTGGATCTGCGTTTGCTGTGCTGTTGTTGCTTGTGACTGTCCTTCGAATATATGACAGTAAAAACGTAGATCCCGTACGTGCTTCAATGACATTTATGACATCTCCAAATAAAAGGGAAGGTTCATCAAGTGACACGTTAAACAGCAACCAAAGTAGACCATAGCTTTCCTTTAAGTACTTGATGATGTATCAGTTTAAAATTTATCTGTTTTTATCTTTTGTCCAGGTTTGGTTCCCAAGAGGGACTAATCCAGTAAAAATGTAGATCCTGTACGTGCTTCAATGATATCTATGACATCTCCAAATAAAAGTGAGAGGTTAAACAGCAACCAAAGTAGACAATAGCTTTCTTTTACGCACTTGATGATGCACCAGTTTAAAATTTATCTGTTTTTTATCTTTTGCCCAGGTTTTGTTCCCTTAAGGGACTTAACCCCGAATATGATAGTAAAAACGTAGATCCCGTGCGTCCTTCAATGATATTTATGACATCTCCAAACCAGGGAAGGTTCCTCGAGTAAGACATTAAATAGCAACCAAAGTAGGTTTGGTTCCATAGAGGGACCTATCCCCCAATATGATAGTAAAATCGTAGATCCCGTGCGTCCTTCAATGATATTTCTGACATCTCCAAACCAGGGAAGGTTCCTCAACAGACACATTAATCAGCAACCAAAGTAGACAATAACTTTCCTTTAAGCACTTGATGATGTATCAGTTTAAAATTTATCTGTTTTTATATCTTGCCTAGGTTTGATTCCATAGAGGGACCTATCCCCCAATATGATAGTAAAAACGTAGATCCCGTGCGTCCTTCAATGATATTTATGACATCTCCAAACCAGGGAAGGTTCCTCAACAGACACATTAAACAGCAACCAAAGTAGACAATAACTTTCCTTTAAGTACTTGATGATGTATCAGTTTAAAATTTATCTGTTTTTATCTTTTGTCCAGGTTTGGTTCTCAAGAGGGACTAATCCAGTAAAAATGTAGATCCTGTGCGTGCTTCAATGATATTTATGACATCTCCAAATAAAAGTGAGAGGTTAAACAGCAACCAAAGTAGACAATAACTTTCTTTTACGCACTTGATGATGCACCAGTTTAAAATTTATCTGTTTTTTATCTTTTGCCCAGGTTTTGTTCCCTTAAGGGACTTAACCCCGAATATGATAGTAAAAACGTAGATCCCGTGCGTCCTTCAATGATATTTATGACATCTCCAAACCAGGGAAGGTTCTCGAGTAAGACATTAAATAGCAACCAAAGTAGACAATAACTTTCCTTTAAGCACTTGATGATGTATCAGTTTAAAATTTATCTGTTTTTATATCTTGCCCAGGTTTGGTTCCATAGAGGGACCTATCCCCCAATATGAAAGCAAACACGAACATCCCGCACGTCCTTCCATGATATTCATGACATCTTCAAAACTGGGAAGGCTCCTTCAGTGAGATGTTAAATAGCAAAATAACCAACCAATAGCTTTTGTTTTAAGCATTTGATGATGTATCAATTTACATTTACCCGCTTTTGACCTATTCCGAGGTTCGGGATTTTGAAGGACCCTATCCTATTCCATTCGCAGATACATGTTTTAATTGAAAGCCGAATAATAAGTCAAAATCTTCTCAAATTTAAAGATGGTTGGCGACAGATGGAAAGCTTCGAAATGGGCCACAGTCACCTTTCTCTTCCAGGACACTAATAACAACGCAAATAAAAAAACTCACTGGCAGACAAAACCGATAATGTTGTATTGGTGGTTTGTAGCTGTGGTTCATATCATATCAATCTGGTATTCCTCGTATATAGCATTACTTATATTAGCAATTTCCATTTTAGGTTGATGAACATGTCCACTGACTGCAGGAATTGAAACACTGTAGTCTTGTGCAATCATTACGTTACTGTCCCATATCGGTGTGTTGCGTTGTAGATGATTATAATTATCCTCATTAAACTCGTTGTCCATATCATATGACATTGGCCTAGCAAGGTCGTAGACATCTTCACCTATTGGTATATTTGCATGGGAATGTTGTTGAGGGAGATCAGAGCGATTATTTCTCATTCGGGCAGCCCCGGACCGGGAATAGAAACAAACTCTGAGAGGAAATAACAAAAGTGTAAAAACGTTTGTCCTTCTTTTGTGATGTTTACAATAAGTTACATACAAAACAAGTTAATAAGGTTACATATTTCACCAGAAAAAGAGATGTTTTGCCGGTTTTTTTATCCTAATGTTTCAACTTCCTGGAAAATTCAAAGTTCTTGTCTCATGACTCCCAGTATAATGACAATTATGCTATATCAAAAGCATAATTATCGATCTAAATAATTCATTAAAAAAGGATAAGAAAAGTGCAATAATCCTTTATACCTTGTGGTTGGTGTTTTAGAAACATTGTATAGACAAAGTATGGGAAACTCTTGTTTGAAACTAATAATAAAGGTAAAAAAACATACACATTTTTTTAAAAATATATATAACTTCGTACATATATGTGGACATTTGAATGATAATGAAACATTTCTTGCTGCAATGGTATGGTTGTAAGAGAAAGTGACGAGAATATTACCATATCATTTATATGATGTTTCTTAATTAATAAGTATCGCAAATTCAAAAAATACTTTAGAGAATTTAATTATCCTATAATCTAAAAAAAACCTGTACCTGAAATTATATATGTAATATTCATCAGTTTACCGAGTGTCAATTGAGCATTGCAATCCAATATCTATAATAGTTTTTTTTTTGTTGAAAAAAGTAAAGTAGAACAAAGTACAGGTCTAGTTGTTGTCAAGCTAGTCAGAA
The DNA here is from genome assembly GCA_016161895.1 of Pinna nobilis. Classification (NCBI taxonomy): domain Eukaryota; kingdom Metazoa; phylum Mollusca; class Bivalvia; order Pterioida; family Pinnidae; genus Pinna; species Pinna nobilis. The sequence continues at coordinate 13,038 of JACSZP010032540.1, forward strand.
TTGAGTGGTTTATGTAGAAATTCCCAGATACGTAAAGTCTATGCAACCCAACGGACCAATCGTGATAAAGGTACAGATCTGATGACGTCAGACACAAAGCAAGTCAGATTCTGAAAAGAGGAAACAAGAATAATTAGTGAAAAAGTTTGTTTGAGTATTAAAACTGTTAAAGATTTATCACTGAATAGATCAGGACAGTAAGCGATTTTTCAAATTTACATTACGTATTCTGATAGAGTGATCACCAATTACTTGAGTTTTTTTTCAGTACAGATTTATAGTCAATTCTACCATTTGTCATTCACATAGCATAAGTCACATAGTCTGGACCATTCAACAATTATTTTTCTTGATTTGATACATAAACAATATTGTTATTTCCTGTTCCCAGTGTCCTAAAATTCTAGGCAAACATAAAACTGAGGACTATTCTTGAGTGGGAGGTTAGACAACAATACAACCAATCAATAAAGCATGTGTAGCTAAAAATAGTGGTTATAAGAGGAAGTTCAAGATCTTTCGGATTAGACTTGCAAGAATTCGGATCTTAGATGGAGTCGGCATGCTAAAGTCTCGACACTGGAAAATAAAATTTACGGTTGAGCACAGATCAAAATGTTCCGGCATTTAATGACCTCTTTATATGAGTGGAAGATATTTGAGACTGATGTATATACATCCTCTGGCTATTTACAGTGGAACCCGAATATAGTGAACCTGAAGGCAATGCTTTTTTATTTTCAAATAAACAGGGATTACAAAATAACTTGGTTGAAATAGTGATATTTTGATTTAGCGGGAATGAAAATCATTTCAAATTAAGCAGGATTTCTATTTATAAGAGTTCAACATAAGTTGAATCCAATGTAGTTCTTTATAATTTGTTGATTAGGTTAGCGATGGAAAGAAAACTTGTCAGATGACTGTAAAGAACAATTGATCATACAGATGACGAGCAAACGAAGGCGAGCAAAATTGGACCAGAGTCTCAGGAGATGTGTGGTAGTGATTACTTATACATGTATATACTTACCCGATCACAAGTGGAATAAGGAGGAAGCAGAACAGATATGGCCAAATAGCATTACCTTAAAAAAGAACATTGGAGGGAATTCTACGTAAAATCAAAATATCTTAAACTATATCTGTTTGAAAAAAAGTTTGAATATTTCAGTGTTGGATCGTACAAGTGTCAAATATTTAGCATTGTCTATATCAACTGTTTCATTCAGTCAACCTGTGAGTAATTCGACAGACCATTATTATACAAGTACATAGCATTTTAAGCTACTGTGTAAAAACGTATACAAGAGATAAGTGTCATAGTTTGACACTAATACATGTGTGCATGCAAATTGATTAATCAATTTATACTCTAAAGTAACAAATTGACTAATGAATTTATATACCAAATAAAATCGTAGCCGACGTGGCTTAGAAATAACTGCTTGCCACTTCACCTCGAGGTCGAAACCCACGTTCTGAGTGGGGTGATTTTGCCTGTTCATTCAGCTGAGACAGTGAGACATTTAGATTCTATCCACTGTAGATGTCGGCACGGTTAAGTGCATCCAATGATCAAAAGCTGTTAGTGCCAAGCATAAACATAAGTTGGTATCCCTTCACAATTATTGTTGATATATCCATGCAAGTGAAAGGTTTTTAGTTGGACAATAACCAAACCAATCATGAAAATGTGGTGATTTATAGATGCAGTAAGCGGGTAATATATTTCAGGTAAGGATCAGCAGTGTATTACCTATATACTATTAATATACATTTCAAAATAAGTTTAACACATATGTTAAGTAAGGTTACAAAAGTGTTTCGTCATTCCCGGATTTCTTCTTTGTTCTGTATTAAGCTTACAAATGTACATACTCATAGAACCTACACATTTCAATTCAAACTATAAATATTTATATTTCTTTTTGTGCAAATAGGATAAAATTGTAAACTAAAGATGACTTCAGTTTATATTTAAAACAACATTGATATTTTCTAACATCAAATGGTCGGTTGGCTGTCCCTATCTTTCGGATGAGACAGTATAAACCGAGATTCCGTGGCACAATAGGTGCAGGCACGTTAAAGATCCCTCCCGGATCTACGTCCATAAGTGCCGGGCATAGGCAAAATATATCGTCCTTCACCTGCACAATTTGACGTTTCCATATAAGTAAAAAATCTTTAATGGGAAATTATTCAACAGTAAATAGACTTCAGATGGTTCAAACCTAAGTGGAATTACAAATTCAAGCTGGCAAATAAGACGTTTCCCCCGTAATATCAATTGTCAATAGGACAATGTGTAGTGTAACATTATTACATGCTTTGGTTTATTTATTAAACAATTGAATTGTATTCGCCTTCAGTTCGTTGGTTAAAACTTTGAGACAGTTAAAGCTAAGGTGATGTCAGGAGTAATCGCGTTCAAGCACTCTCACTACCCTATCGACCTAATTTGATGAAGCCTCTATATAAGTGAAGATTCCTGAGGAGGGCGTCAATCAATATTGCAATAACTATAATTTATTTTTCTTTTCATGTAATAAAAACAATATTTTAAGTCGGTTAAGATGTTTTTAAACATAAAAAATTGAATACAATGGAATTTGTCACCTGACTGCATATTATATACAAAGAAAGAAAAATGAGCGTGAATGAAAAGGGATACTTACTTCCATTGTCTGGAATATCATCTGTGTTTAACAGATCAAAAAACATAATTTTTAAAAGTTTATTTTTGAATCTTATTTAGTAAGGTTATAAACATATATTCATCGATCCTTCTATACAAACATACATACATACATACATACATACATACATACATACATACATACATACATCCGTCCATTGATCCATACATACATATATACATACCTACATTGTTTATACATTTATCCATAAAATATTTTGCCTTATTGAAGTTGTTTTACTTTTTCTGACACATTTTAATGTTTAAATGACTATATTACTTCAAATAATCCAGCATTTTTAATTAAGAATAAAAGTGTAAGAAAATACTGTACTTACTCCCTTTGCTTGAGATGTTCTCTGAAGAATAGAAGTTACGTTTCATTACGTTTTTACACTTATTTCCAGTCTTAATTCGAAGTTCTTAGTTCTCAATTTTCTCATCTAATATCCGATAATGTTTGACTTTGCATTCTATTCCATTTCACCGAAATTTTCGAGAACTTTATGAAAGTTTATATATTACGTTTAGCAATTAAAATAATCAAGAAAGTAGAGTAACGTAACCTTCAAATATGTAGATATTCTATAAATTGTAGAAACTGAACTTACTGTATTTGCATATGGATGTCCTGTTTGAGTGACAATCTGTAGCATTGCATCTCAGATCTTCACTGTTCATCCCAGCAAGCGTGCAGTATGGACAGGTAGTTATTCCTTGTGTCAATAGATAAATATATATGGTAATATGTAAAATAAATTGTCACTAACTTAAAACATTTAAAGAGGTGAGTATTTTTACACCGATTGCTTGAAATCATATTCTTACTTGGTTAATTTTTTGTTTCTCAGAGGAAGTTTAACATAAATTTTAAAGTATAAGCTTATTAACAATTGTTTATCAATGTTGAAACTAACTTTACAAAAAGATTTTAAGTGTACATTATAGCAATTTTTTGAAAATAGAAAAAACTTGATCGCAACATGCACTAGTGTTTTGTTTCCATTATACATGTATGCGGAGGCATATCACTTAGACATTATTAATTGAATTGTCATGTAAAGTAACATAGTTCTTAGTCATTTTTACAACAATATGGTATTTAAATATACCATGGAATAAATATCTCTGAAAACAAATCTCTCTTATCAATGTATATCTGTGACCTAATACACTTACCTTTTGACGCCAAAGTCAGTCTAAAAATCCCTAGCCAGACAGTTTTACCACACACAGTAGATACATGATTTGTAGTTGGTGCCGTGAAAGGGTATCTGTTAATATCGGAAACACAGAAATCGAACGATGTGGACCAGGTTTTCGGTTCCCCAATGA
>JACSZP010032546.1:0-13764 GCA_016161895.1 Pinna nobilis
TTTTTCCTCTATAGTTTATATAGGGAATTATAAACATGAATATAACAAAGGGAATTATAAACATGAATATAACAATGAAAACCAAGGTGATGTATCACAATAGGTGTAGACATGTCGACAAACCCTCCTTGCTCAACAGCCATTGTAGGTGCTGAGCATGATCAAGTTTGTTGACATTCACCGGCATACAATGACGTTTCTATATAAGTGATAGAGTGGAATATTAAACAGTCAACAACCATCCAACTTATCTCTGATCACAATCTTTAGTTAAATGAAGTTACTTTTGCAAAATAGCATGCACATTTGGAAGTTTCTCCGTCTTCTTCAAGCTTTGTCTTACTTTGGCACACTTCTATTTCAGACTATGTCTTCTTTATTTATTTCCTTCATTCATTTTTCCTTTGTATTGGTTATTCTTTCAAATGCAGCTCATTTGAAATCAAACTTGCATTTCATATACATGAGTCAGTAAATGAATTAGAAACTCCTGAAACTTCCCCCTTTCCCCTGAGTGTAAACATAAAGATTTAAACCTAACATCTTTGCTGCTTCTATAACTTATATTTGTACATTTACTTTTACAGATAAGTTCAAAAGAAGTGCTCTGACCCATGCTGTTATGAATGGTAACACCAATGTGACGTCGTATCTCCTGTATCTGGGGGCTGATCCAGATCGTGTAGACAGCTCCGGCAATTCACTGGTTCATTATGCTGCTGCATATGGCTGGTACTTTGTCCTTAAGCTGTTGGTGAATGAAGGCGGAGCTGATCCCAAAGTAGCCAATGACTGGAAGGTAGACTTAACTTTCAATTACCACATGTTAGTCTAACATAGGGTTATGTTCTGTGTAATAAAAGTCAGTTATTTAATTCAAAGCTCAATGGTAGGGTGCTTTTGAATGTTTGAAAACTGGAAAATGAAGGGTCTATGTCTTTGTTGCAACACTGATTTATCTGCTATGGAATGTGAAAACAAATGCATATTGTTAATGAAGGAAAGAGTAGTAGTAGGCGAGAATTGGTCTATGGCAAGTAGTACAGTAGAGTTGGTCTATAACAAATTGGCTTAAAGCAAATACAGTGCTATAAGAAGGAGGAATAAATTCCCCGAAAAGAATTACTATTTATCTATTCATGCAGTAAATTCTGATGCTTAAAACATAGTATGCCTATGATTCAGAATGACATCTTGATCCGCCAAAGCCATAAAGTCATTATTTATGTAATTTTAGTATGCACCTATGTGCAAAGAAAATATTAAATTGAGTACTGGTATTATGGAAATGCTGCCTTTTCAACAATTACAAAATTGAGTAACTTTTCCTTCACTTAATTTGCAAATTTGTATTCTTGCATTAGGAATTATAAAACAGTTTTATGACGCTTGCAATACTGAATATGAGATCCTGTGTGACAGTAAGTGTTGGCATGTTAGAGATCCCTCTCTGCTCTATGGCCCTAGGTGTCAAGAATTATCCAACATTTGCTGTCCTTCAACTGCATTTGGTGGTGTCTGCATATGAGTGAAAGACTTGTGATTGGGACATTTAACAACACAATTTTGATTTTTTCCATGTGCACAGCACTAGTGGTTCTACATATTCAATAATATTTATCTTTCATTTCAGCTTACACCTGTTGGAGTTGCCTATCTAAAGGGACATATGGGTCTGGTGGATTATCTGCTTACAATGCCTGGAGTGGATATCAATTTCAAAAATGACACTGGTCAGTAGTTGCATCAAATGCCTCCCCTTGTTACAAAAAATGAGATATATCCATCTGTCATACAGATGTGATTGCAAGCTTAGTTTCTGTGCACAGAGAGATATCACAAAACTTGACAGTATGATATAGGTAGGAGAGACTATTATTTATCTTCGTTGCCACATGGATGATATGGTTTCATATCTCATGCCCGAATTTCTGTATTTCCTAAGCCAGAGGGGAGATGTGGGAACTCGGGCATGTAATATGAAACCATATCAACTGTGTGGCAACATAGATGGCAAATTTATCATTCTTCTCAAAACTGAACAGTGAATTACAGCAACATGTCCCCTGCATGTTTACAATGCATTTCACTTATCATGTAGTGCATGAATATGATTAGGATTGAACATCCTCTCTCTGTTTATATATCAGGTAAACAAAAAAAAGAGCAAAGAACTATTTAGGCCTAATTTTTTCATGGCTTTGATTAAATAAGCTTAGTATTTAAGGGTAAGTTGTCAGAAATATTTTCTGTTGATAAGGATGTCGGTGATCCTGTACCAAATCAGTTGATGGAGAGAGTGTAGAGTTGCTTCTCTTTTGCTCATGCACACCAGGCGGTAGATACGAAAAAGTTATATACCGTGTGACCAGGGACATACGGTTAGGTATAATTTGTGCATTGACCAGTGAAATAAAGAGATTTTATTCAGAAGGGTGAAAATAACATATATTGATTTATAACCATAGACACCATATTTATAGACTTTATTGTTTTTATTACAGGTATGACGCTGATTAGTGTGGCCTGCAGTAGTCAGTTAGATGAAGGTCTCTATGAACAGATCAATTATATCATAAATAAGGGAGCTAACCCAGCCATTACAGACAAAGACGGTTGGAATGCTGTAAGTAGTGTAGGATTGATACAGATGGAATCAATTTTCATCTCCAAGTGTTAGACAGTATATTCATGTTACAAAATAAGAGTGAGTGGCTACTAATATCAAATAAAAATATGCATTACTTAAAGAATGCGGTTTCAAGTTTTGAAAATGGCCACACTAGGGTCCAACATCCAAAGTGTGAATAAGATTTACAATGAATAATTCAATGAATTTGATTTTATTGTCTCTAGTCATATAAAAGTACAGCCATTAGACCATTTGCTCCTATTGTAGTTCGCCAATTCATCTGTTGACAATTTTCTTGCAAACTTTTTTATTTGGAATGGTAATTGACTAATTTTATATCTGAAGATACAATACATGATCTGACAACATGTAACTATACAAATGAACATTTGGATTTAAAGAGAAGATAATTCAAAATGTATTAGAATAAGTACCACAGTGACTGGCTGATTTGACGAAAAATTATCAGACTTGTTTTGTGTAGCAGCATATTTCCAGTCCTTTTGATGAGACAGTGAAAAACAGAGTCCTGTGTCACTGTAGCGGTCTGTGTGTTAAAGAACCCTCACAGCTCGTTGGCCATAAGTGTTGAGTAGGGGCCAAATTTATAACTCTTCATTAGCAAAGAGGAACGTCTCCATATAAATGAAAGATTATGGAATACAACAATACATACAACCAATGAATCCCTCACTGTTCAGAACAGAGCCCTTAATATAGGTCATAATTTCTGAAGCCTGCATCAGCCCATGTATACTGTAAGTGAAATAATGTTCAAAATGGTATAAAACTCTAAAACAAAAACTGCACCAAAAAGTAATAAGAGAAAGTTACTCTTAAGGTAAAGTTATTTCTCTTAACCCAAATAACATTTCTTTTTATTGTAGTTGCATCATGTTGCTGCCAACACAGTGAAGCATCATAAAAAGGTTTGTTCTATTGCTGTTTCTCTATACTGCTCTGGTGATTTATACAGTAAAAACAAAGTACCCAAGTCACAGTTTGTGTCGGCATGGTAAAAAAAAAAACCTCACTACTCTATGGCCACAAGTGCCAAGTATTGGCCAAATTTCTAGCCCTTCACTGGCATTCAGTGATATTACCATTTATGTGGTAGATTCTTGAGTGGGACATTAAACAACAATGCAGCAACAAATACCTATAATTGTCCTTATACTTCTAGTCTCTAATTCATCAGTAATTTGATCCAAGAAAATTATACTTTTCTTACTGCATTCTGAAAGCCCTAAAAGCATCTCTTATTGATACTGTTCGGATCACCCAGTATCAGCCACTCAAGAATACAACAGAAAATTCTCCTCTCTTTACCCCTTGCTTGTATTCTATACTGAAAAATGTTGGTATATTGGGTTGATAGATTTCTGTATTTTTTTTTTTCATTATTCATTTTACACAAGTAACTGAATTTTACTCCTCTTAATTTTAGGAGACACAGGATTTAAAAATGGACACAACTCTAAAAATTGCCCAACTTCTTTTGAAATCTGGCTGTGATTCAAAAGCAAAAACAGAAGATGGACAGACAGCTATTACTCTTGCCATCAGCAAGGTAAACATTTATGTACTCATTCAGTTTGTTTTAATATTTTGTCATTTACCTGTGATTTTAAAATGTAACAAAGTGAATCTTAACTGAAATGTACCCAACATATGATTAAATATTAGAATGGGGGCCTTCACAGCTGATTGATCAGAGGATGGTGCATTAAAGCACTCGGTCTCACTCTTGTTGTCGGCCCAGGTTCGTGTTTATCTGGATTCTAAGTAAGAAAGTTTGCCAGTTTTTTTTTAATGAAGGCCGTAAGTCTCTTCCTGCATACATTTGTAAGTGGGTTTTTCCTCCACCAGTAAAACTGGCCACCATTCAATAACTGAATGATTGTCAAGTGTGACGTAAAGCAGAAACAAATAAACAAAATTAGTGGAATGTTAATGGTATTTATGTGAGTGTATAGTGATGGTTTCTCCTCAGTCAGTAAAACTTGATGCCACTATATGACATGCAGGTCGTTGAACATTTTCCCTTAAAATAAATCAAAGGATCATAAGCTCCAGATAAAGATATAAGTTTTAAAAGTTAGAGTTAGAGCCCATAGTTAGTTATGCCAAGTTTTCCGAGTCAGAAAAAAACCCTGATTTGTCAGACTTTTTTTTTTATCAATCCACCTGTCTGGTCCTGTTACAAAGAAATTTTTAGTGATTGGAAGAGATATTTGCTATTTGGAATAGTCTATTTCAAACGGTAGAAAATCTGTTATGCCAACATTAGTTACTTGAGTTCTTGCTAAATATAGTAACCTTGAAATTAACATACAACACAAACTATTTCACTTAACATGCAAATGCGTGAAATTATAGTGTTGCAAATAAATGCATAGGTACTGATTTGCCAAAATAAGGTTCTGCGAAAATTCTTGGGTCTACCAAATAGAATGGTCTTTTCTGTCGTCTTAGACCGGTCTATTACAGTTTGTAGTGAAAGGGTAAAAGCATTGACTTTAACAATGCTGAATGAGAAATTTCAAAATCAATGTACTATTAAAATTCTTTCTGTTACTTTATAGGTGAACATCAAACTTGTTAAGTTCTTGGTTGAATCTGGAGGCAGTATATCTGCAGAGAAGAATGGGGTTGGTCAGAATGCTTTACATCTGTTGGCTAACCAATGTGTCGATACGGAATTGTCTCCCTTGCTGAGGATTCTTGCAACAGAGGTTAGTAAATTAATTATGAATTCATTTTCCTCCCCTTGTTCAGCAACTTACATTAATAGAAATGTAGATATTGTATGTATTTAAACCCTCCCTTATCATGTTCTGGATCAACAAAGCTGAAGTTATTCCAACAATGAGCCAGTTGTTCATATATTGTTTAAAATTGGAAGAATTTTATATGACCATTGTTTCAAAGTTTGTAGCTGCAGAGCTTGGTTAATTTTCCAAATTTAAAAGGTTGTGCAACCAAAATTTTTAACTTATTGCTGTGCAAGAAGAATTGTTGTTGTAATGTTGATTAACTTTCCATTCATGAATTGTTCATGCATATGGAGATGTCACTGCGTGAGTTATGCCTGTGCTCAGCACTAGGGGATCTTTTACATGCTGACCTCAACTGTAACACAGGACTAAACAAAGAATTTTTAAATCACCTGATTTTATTTCAGTCTTTCGTTATGTTCAACTTAGAGTTGGAAATCTAACTGCAGACTTGCCAACCTTGCAAAAATGTTATGGAGATTTTTCAATTTTAAGGGGGAGACTAAATTTTACTAACAACAAATAATTAAAGTTAAAGTTTTTCATGGGGGAGACATGCATTTTTTTGGCAAGAAAATCTCAAAGTTTTGCATAAAAAATAGGGTGTCTCCCAATTTATGGGGGAGACTTGGCAAGTATGTAAATGGTAGAAGAACAAATTGGCTCATTGGTGTATGGGAAATCCAGGTCAGATCCAACTTTATACAAACACTGTTTTACACCATGTTTTAATGCTTATTCTGCGTGTATTTGAATGAATTTGATGCTATTTTATCGCTTATTTTGCAGTCTGTGAAAAGTGATATAAAAGAAAATGGGCTTGATGAGAAAATGGAGGTGGACACAAACGACTTAGATAGTGTCAAAGATCCTGAAGATAGTGTCCCATCACTGAAAAAGCAAGCCTCCCTGAGATCTTCACTGGAAGTGTTAAAGCATATGGTCACAGAGGTTGACAACGAGGGCTACACTCCTCTATTGCTAGCGTGTAAGGTGTACATGGAGTGCAAGGTAATTAGTTGATTGGTTGGTTGTATTTTTGTTTATCTTAAGAATATTTCACTTATATGGAGACGTCACCGTGTGCTTGTGAAGGGCAACAAAATTTTACCTTTGCTCAGCACTTATGGCCAAAGAGTTTGGAAGGTTCTTAATGTGCCAACACCTACTGTTAGAGAGGACCTCAGATTTTACTATCTTATCCAAAAGACAGGGACAGCCAACTGTAACGTGGCTTGGTTTCGAACCCACTACCTCACTATCAGAAGGTGAACATGCTAACTACTGGGCCACGACAGCCCTCTATGGTAGTTTAGATTAGTGCTATCACTGTCATGTCTTGTTGAAACACGCTGTGTGTGTATGTGTGTGTATGTATATTAACACACTCTTATTTTAGGGCTCTTTAGAGGGATGGACTTATTTTGATATGGAATAAAAGCGATAAACAAAAATAAACTCAAATCAGGGGTAATTTATTCACAAAGAATGTGGAAAATACTGCAATAGGGGCTCTGTATCATATTTACAAACCATAAAATCACTGAATCAGAATGGAGACAATCCGCAAAATTTATAGAAGTAGATTTTTTTTATCTTTGTGAAAAAAGGGTTGCAGAAGGATTCTACAGCCTTGATACATGTGTATAGTTTAAAGGTGTTTTGTGAAAAAGGTCCTAGCTCTATTTGATATTTTATTATTATTTCAGAAAAATGAACCAGAGGCACATCTAAAGAACTGCCTAGACTTCATGAAGACCTTGATTGATCTAACAGGGGTAGATTGTTCACAGACAGTGCAGAAGAAATACACAGAGGAGGATAATCAGAAAGAAGAATATTCAAAATATGGTCTGTGTTCTCTTGTGTCTCTTATTTCAGGTCTGATTGATATGCTATAAATCCTGATATTGATCTTTATTTACACTGCTGTCTGCTAATTCTGCACCCCTAAGAACACTTATCTTGATTATGCTGTTTGAAAATGAAAGTGGAAAATAAATTTGTGTCCAAGTGCCAGAATGATCTTTAATACTTCAAATCAATGTTAATTTCTCAAATTGTAACTATTCATTCTTTCCCCTATTACGGAGATTATATAGACACCATAGTGTCATCAAATGGACATAAGATTGGCTAATTCTGCGCTTTGTTCAAAATATTAGTCTTTGTCATCGGAAACGTAGCATGGAGATTTTAAAACATAATTGATGTATGTATAGGTCACAAGTTTACGCTGTTGCTCATGTAATAGATCTAGTATAGTTTGTTTAAAAGAGAAGTATGCTCTGAGGCCAGATTTTAAAAAGTGAGTAATGCTGTGTTAAATTGTTCAACTTTTCACAAATTATGACGCAATATGTTATAGACGCTCAGAATTTTCAGACGCGCAGAATAGGCCGACATGACAGTATCCATCTATGGATGCTCACTCTTCTCAGTGTACTAACATGCTAACCCCTATTGTGACATGTCTCTTTAGATTTTGATTTCCAAGGTCAAGATCATAATAGAAATGCTATTGATTTTCCATGTCAAGGTTAACACAGTTTGCTAATATAGGTTTATTATGTTCAGGTTAGATCAGTATGTAGATGAGGAGGTGGTGCACTGGGGTTGCTGTGTTTTATTGATTTGCATATTTTCTTTCCCATTGTACAGGTAAATACTCAATGGTACACTTTATGGTCCAGTCCCAGAAGACTCTGCCAGACAGCAGTAAGAATAACATGGCATTGGAGTTTATACTCAACTACAAGCCTGACCTGGAACAGAGAAACATGTCCAGTGTGACGCCATTAATACTGGCTGTACAAGTGAGCAATCTGCAGGCAGTCAAATTACTGGTATGTCCTCAATAACATATAAAATGCTGTTTCATGCTCTTCTTGTATTTTTTTCCCATCTGATGATAATTCATTCTGACCTGAGATCTAGGTCCCAAATTCACCCTAAAAAGATACTCAAACTCAGCACAATTGTTTTTCCTCAATTTTGAATTATAAATTCAAGTGAAATAAGTGATTAACGCATTTCAGCATTAGTATTTACGTCATACGATTCAGTAACAGAGGAAGTATTTTTAAAATTATTCAGTGGCAAGAGTTGTTGAAAAAGACTTTGAGTGTGGTACTCAAGATTTTAGTACGTGCTCAAGTTTTGGACCTGATTAATTATTAATTAAATACCAGAGAGAAACATAAACTATTATAAGAGTGTGCTATATTGCAGAAAATAATGTTTAAATATTTCAGCTTGATGCTGGTGCCAAAGCCAATGTGACCTTTCCATTGGATAAAGAAACTGAAGAAACATTAATCACACTTGCTGCAAAGTAAGTATTCTTACACTTTGGTATACAGTGGAACCTGTCTTGAAAGACCGCCCCTTCTGCTGTGCAAATGTGGTATTTTAAGACAGGTGGTCTCTCATGATAGGTTTTATATGCATGTATATTGTTTCCTAAAAAGATGTTTTCTTGTAAGTGGTCTCTTAAGACAAGTGGTCTCACAACAGTAATCTCACAAGACTTGTTCCACTATGTCTACTCAGGGATGAGGATTTTCCTCTGATCAGAGGAATTCCTCCTTTTCTTTGATTTTGCTGCAATGTAAAATCTTTATTCTTACCATTAAGTTCCCAGAAAGGAGCCATTTTCCTCTATTTTTACTTTAGTAGAATCTTATCCCTGTCTACTTGAAGGAAGCATAGTAGGAGAGACATTTAGACATTGTCATAACCGTTACACTTTGAGGATGGAAAAGGCTGCAATTTGACATTAATTTTCAATGAAGTAAATCAATGTGTGTAAGATTTTAATCGTTTTGTATTCTAAGTTGTAACAGCACATTTTTGACATTCTTAATTTAACAAGTATTAGATTCACTTGATTAGATTTGAATTAGGAAAAAATCTGGGGTAGGAGTACCAATGCTGAAAATATTTTATATTGGGATTCCATGGCATTTACATTTTTCTAAATCATTTGAAATTTCTTTTTGATAATTTTACAGCAAGGGTCAGAGAGAGATTGTGAAGTTACTGCTGCAGGCTGGAGCAGATGCAGTGAACAGTAGGAATAGTAAAACAAAGAACACAGCTTTGCATGCATGTCTAGAGACTTCATGTAAGTACACGTGTGTCATCCTTTCTTTTTTCTGTTTCCTGATATGCACCTCAAAATAATTTGGAGAGACCATAAAGTATATGTTGGCCTGTCCATCAGACTTTATATCTCAATATCCTTTCATAAAAATTTACTTCTACTCCATATTTATATAACTTGTAACATAGGCTTTTCAACCAGTGTTACTCAAGAAAATTGTTGTTTCTAATAGAAGAGTAATCTCTAGGTGGCATCTTTCAGTTATCAACATGTTGAGTTTGAATGGAGTATTATTACTTGTGAAACATATTCTGTTTTGCCAATGTGGAAAATATAAATTTTGTAATGAGATACTAGTAAAGGTATGATAACAATGTGCATGCTATATCATTGTAAAGGATATCAGTAATCTGGTCCAGGTAATCATGCAACTGATCATCCTTTCACTGATCTGTGTTCATTAGCAAACCACAGGTGCCCCCCAACCCCCATGCTTAAATTCACTGCTTATTACTGCAATGTTATAACAGAAAGGTGTACAAATATAAGATTTACCAATGTGATCATCCTGAGATTTAGTTTTCTATAATATCTCATCTCGAAAAAATCGGCTTTTAACACAAAAGTTTTCTCCGTATCTCTCTTAGGTTCTGTGACAGATAAGTTAGAGATCTGTAGAATGTTGTTGGACGCTGGAGCAGATATAAACGCTGTGGACAAGTGGAAGAGAACGCCACTACACATGGCTGTGAGTCACAATGCTGGAACATCTAATGCAAGTACAGATATTGAGGAGTTCCTCATAGAAAGGAAAGCCAACATGTTCCAGAAGTGTTCGCTGGATAGAATTCCACTTCATTATGCATTTGATAAATTCTCAAGGTATGTCTTGCGTCATGTTGTTTGAATAACTATGATGGTTCAGTTTTTGAAATCAAATAAAAAAGTTGGTTGTAGCCTCAAAAAGCCTCAACCTGTAGTGTATTCTACATCTTCCAATATTTTACCATTGCCTATGTTGTACAGGGAGGGATATGTTTGCAGTTTTTACCCCTATTTTTGTAACGTAGAGGCACATTTGGATCTTGCTATCCAGTTTGTATTCCATTTACCTACTTTTCATTTATAAACTTATATTTCGCACTTGTAATATTAGTTGTGCCCAGCTTTGATATATCCACTAAGCTATATGAGTCCAATGAAACACAGGTTATTTTCATTCCTCTGTCTTTTTCAGTTTTGGAGACTCTAAACCGTTAGATCCCATCGAGCTTTGCAGTGTGCTAACAGCAGCCATGGGGGACACACACATAGACGATCCTGACAAAAACTGCCAGTCCCCGCTACACTTAGCAGCACAGAGGGGTGCCACCATCTGTTGTGCTCATCTTGTACAGGTATTGTTGTTAATTTTTACACAACTGCCTTGTCTTATTTTTCCAGTTGCTTTTTTCCCCTAGGTCGGTTTATTTGTCACATTGACAAATTATCATCGCTGACCTGTGATTGCCATGGAAGGTCAAGGTCATTTTTATCAATTTTAATGGAAGCTGACATTCTTATTTCTTAAGAAAAATGTAGTTTACTTATTCCTATATTTGTAAATGCTGATCTTAAAAGGGACATTTTGATATAAGATATTTAACCTTGTCACACTATTTCCTGTATCCTGTTTGAGTCTCAAAGTTTGCTGAAATGGAAATAGTCGTTATTGAATTGTTGTTTTAATATTCCACCTAAGAATCTTTTATTCATATAGAGTCGTCATTGAATGTTGTTATTGTCCAAAGGACAGCCCAAGCAGGTTTGCACCTATAAAGAAATACAGTGGACATGATCTAAATACCACCTTATGTTGAGGAGACCCCCTCTTATTAGAGATAATCTGACTCCACATAGGAAACCACCTTATGTATTAGATCATTTTCAACCATTTAGGTTGTCTTTATAGCAAAGTTCTACTGTAAATCTTGATTTGAGATTGTCCAATTTGGTATTTCTTTGCAACAAGTGTATCAGTATAAAGAAATAACAGAAAATGTTTGTGTAAAAACTAGACTTTTACTTACATCAACCTCTATCATTTTTCAGAGAAAAGCAGAAATAAACAGAAGGGACCACAATGGCAACACCCCTTTGTCGTTTGCAATAAAGAATGGTCATGACAGGTATGTTGATAAGTGAAATTCATTGCCATAATACCAAAGACACTAGATGGGAACTGTAAGCTAGAATTGACTATAGTCTAAGAACTTTCCCTACTCCAGATTCTCAGCCAATCAGACAACAGTATTATCTCGAGTAAACTATCAGACTGAAGTAAATTCTCAAGTTTATGGTTCCAAGATTAGGATTAATTGAAGTTGAGTAAATTGGCAGACGTAAGTTTATTTCAAAGTTTTTCGGTGCCTGACCTGGTTACAAGGAGTTTTCAGAATACAAATATAGCTATTTTGTAGCCGATTTTGGGCTATGTAATTTATAGCCAATAATAGGCTATGTTCCCAATGGCAAACCATGTCTTTTCTTTTCATCCAAAAAAGTACCAATTATGAAAATCATGAAGGTTTTTATATTTACAAGTGGTATAGATTTCATTATAACTTACACAAATCCCGAATTTGTTGTCAAATACTTCAAAATTCCCAATTCCAGCACCAAGTCATGTTCCCTAAATAGTGAGAAAAAGTTTTGTGGGCATATAATGATCAAATTGTACTGGCTTGGAACTTACTTCTATTGGCCGCATATGTCCTGACAGGTGAAATGGGGGCCTCCATGGCCGAGTGGTTAGTGTGTTCGACTTCAAATCGAAGGGTCCGGGGTTCGATTCCTGCAGTGCCACTCCCTGGCCGTCCCTTTCTTTCGGATGAGACAGTAAAAACCAAGGTCCCGTGTCACAGTAAGTGTTGGCATGTTAAAGAACCCTCCCTGCTCTACGCCCAACAGTGCCGAGCACTGGCAAAATTTGTTGCCCTTCACCTGCACACAGTGACATCTCGATATGAGTGAAATATTCTTGAGTAGGACATTGAACAACAATGCAACAATGGTTGAAATGTTTAATATTATCAAATTCTTATTTGGTCTTTGTTTTTTTTTTTACTTTTTGCCTTGTGTTTTGCAGCTGTGCAATAGTCCTAATACAGAAGGGTGCCAATGTAAAAGAAAAGGTTGTATTCGCTCCAACAGTATACCATGAGGAGACAGAGAAGAAAAAAGAGGTCAAGAAACCAATCTGGCTGTGGAAACCCACGAAAAACTTAGAACAAGAAGAAAGAGTTCAATACTCTATTTTCCAGGTACTTTGTATTTGTAGACTTCCTTAAACTACATTGTATGGACATCAAAAACATCAAAACATTAAATACATTTTAGTGATTGAAAATTTAAAGTATGAAACAATCATGAAATTCCCAAATAATTATTTCATATATTCCTATTAGAGAACCTTTTGGCTGGCATGTTTTTGGGGGGGGGGGTGAATTTCCTTTTGTTTCAAATTTGCTCATCGCTTATTTTGTTGTTGTTGAAATGACAACGGTAAATATATGTAATAAGTTTGCTATCATTCTTGTCTTTCCTTGTTTTACCTGGTTTTGCAAATGATAAATACATATTATCTGGGCTGGACACCGTAACACTTCTGAATTACTTAGTCTGAGAATGTACTCAACTCGAGCTAAAACTGTAACCTGGTTTGCTTAGAAGCTGGAGTAGAGAAAATTGAATAAAGTCTTATGGTTTATGGTGCCCAGCCCTGTGCATAAGATTAAGGATAAGAGTATTTCTGGTAAAACGGTGGTATTTGGTGGATCATTCAAATACAAGCTGCATTTTCTCATCAATGTTGATGCTTGGAGACTATTATTACAAGCTTACAAGTTCTCAAAAAGTGTCCAGATCTTGTCATTTCAAATCCATATGAACCCTGTATATATATATTCAGAGATACTGAAAACTTTTTGATCATGTCAGACATTCGGTCTGACAACCTTGCACATTCTGTCAGTCCGAATAAATTTTTGTCAGACCGAAAAAAAACAACGTTGAAAATTTTATTATAATAAACAGCTGTGTTACTGTTACATCTATATACTAAAATGAAAAAAACAGTTGAACAAGTGAATCCATTCCAAATTTTATTTTTCATATTCCATTTCAAGATTAAAAGCCTTGTCACAGGGAATGAGCCTGACCTTAGTGAATGTATTTGCGATAATTCTTGGAGTGATGGTGAAAGTTCAGAA
>JACSZP010032547.1:0-14037 GCA_016161895.1 Pinna nobilis
TTTGAGAATAATATTTTTTGTATACTGTAGTCTTTACAAATTTAAATAAAACAAATAACATAAGTGAAGTTAAATATTTAGAATCGTTAAAATGCAAATAAAAGAAGAACAGATACATCTCATTTCATAGGCATGGTAATTGGGGTTGAGGAAGGGAGTGATTGTGCCCCCCCCTCTTATTCAAAGATTTCTAGATCTAACAGTATGGCTTTTGAATTTAATTGTCATATAATACACACTAATTCTCATCTACCTGCGTAACATTGAAAACAGTATTTAAATTATATGTTATTGTATTGTATATCGATAGATATATGAAAACAGATTTTACAATAAATTTTCATAAATTTTTTGTTTTGTTAATGGGTAGTCTATTTTCTGTTTAGGTTTGGGGATACAGAAATATAAAGTCTTCAGAATAATACTGAATCTTAATATACACTGTACGTGAATTTTAATCTTGGTTAAATATATAGGACATTCTCATTTCACAGAAAATTGCAGCAGTGAAATATGTTATTTTTTATCACTTTAGTTTCATAATGCAGACTGAATATACTTTTACCTTTTTTCCCATTTTTTCTTAATCATATATCAAAACATTATTTTCTGTATGGTGGTTTTATGAAGCAGGCTATAACTTTACCTGTAATTAAGTCCTATTGTTCTACTTGTAACACCTAGTTTCACTTAGCCAACATTATATCTTACCTGTATACCTCAAAAATCAAAATGTTGGCTAAGTGAGAAGACACCTATCTAAATGCCAAAGGTCGCAGCTAGACTTTTCTTCCATTGATGCAGAAGATTTTGAATGAAGTCTGCTTCATATGAGTGAGGTACATGTCTATTAGAATGGAGCGCACTTTGTTCCCATTAGAATTCTGACGGTTTGCTGAAATACCGTACTGGTCTCCATGAAAGTAATCAAGTTTCATTATTACAGACTCCAGCATCTTTTCTTTGTCAAATTTTGAATTCTTAGCTGTTGAATCAGAGTGGTGATTGACGAAATAATTAAGCAAGTGTCATAATAACCAGTGACAAGATACATGTACAGTATCTAAATTTCCATATGCCGTCTATGTTCATTAAATTTACAGAAGGGCTTAGGTTGAAGTTCATGCGCAAAACACTGCCGAACGGTAACTTCATGCATGGCAGAAAACAGTTACAAGAATCCTCCTGTAAAAAGTGTATTTGTGATTTCATATTATAAGTCCATCAACGCACAACTCAGTGCGAAAAATCAACTATCTTAAAATATTTGATGGAATGTGTTTACACTTTGCATATTGAAGATGGAGCCGGCAAATGTGTTGATATTCATATCTTGCACATATCATTCTTATTAGACTAAATTGCGGTTAGTGTTACTGTATCGAGGCAAAAAAAAAGGCTCAGATGCAAAGTGCAATCTTAAAATTCGCTTCCATGTCCAGCTTTACTTCCGTAATTTAGAAATATAGATGGTATCCGAAAAACCGACAGGTGTTACATTCGAAATACTTCTAGAATTATCTCTAGAGTATAACAAAGCATGACCACGACGTTGATCACATATTGATCATGATCAGAGTAGTTTACAATCAATAAATAAATTATCCTCTGGATGGAACCGTGCAATCGTTAGCACGAGTAGTATTGCCCTGATATCGGAATAAGAAACAAAACAGATGTCACCGATAAAGTTAACAGATAATTTATAAGTAAGTGATAAAACTTCGAAGTATGTGCAATATATTTATTTTGAGACCTGAATAACGGTCATTGTCTTGAGAATTTTTTGTATTTACCTTCACACACTGACACAGTACTGGCTGGCGACCAATGTTCAAGTAGTTGTAGTCATTCCGTTCGTTTCACAAATAAATCCCATGATAACCCCTAGGAGTGATATAGAAATGAATTTACTCGTAATTGTTGGGGTGATATTAAGTATTTGAAATGTTGACTAAGGTATTCTCCAGTTCAATCAATCCATTGTCCCTTTAACAGGATTTGTACGCTTTTACTAATGAATAAATGATCACTATTTTTTTGTTAATCCCAGATCCATACACTACAATGTGATCACTATGCCATCTCAAAATTGTACAGTTGTGTTGTAAAGAAAAATAGTAATACTTCAACTTAGTTCTCTAACTGTCGTCAGCACTGGTTCGAACCTTGCTGGATCTTAGGAAGGTTATATATGACAGAAATATTGTCAAGTGTGGCATAAATCAAAACAAAAACCATAACAATCAGTTACTGATGAAGTGGTCTCTAATAGTCTTAAAAAGAGATTCCACAAAAAGGTATTTTTCAAGGTATTTAAATTAAACATTTCAGGTAATTTATGATATCACATTAGATGTCAAATCCTAACTTAATTGATAGCTATACCCAATACCCTCAGCATACAGGTATATGTCCCAAACTCCCTGAAGATGTGGATGCTGAATTTATTGAATGCTTTTAATCATTTACAGCAACATGTATTAAACTTACTTATCACGCCTTTTGATTTTGTTGTCTTAATTATTTATATAAAGTCTCTGGGTATTTATAGAGCCATAAATGCCCACATTGATAAATGCCCGCTAATGTCAATATGACATCATTCGTGTAAACCAATATGACATGTACCTGTGTATATTTGATGTATCTTTGATGCAAAGAAAATAAAGAATGGAATGATAAAAAAATTTTGATGGCCATAAGTTTTAGATAGCTGTCTAATCAAGATGGTTTTTAGAAGGGGTGTGCGATATTACCAGTATATTGCAATATTTCCCATGGCCATAATATATCCCGATATCAACATCAGATCACTTTTAAATCATACAACCCAGGATGTATATATACATATCCCTGGTGTACCATCTGTTGTGTCCACTAAATGATGACTACAAATACTGACATCATTTTGCAGTTCTACACATTTATTGCAGACTTCTGCCATCACCACATGTTAGAGTAATACTGGGCAAAGCGTCCATATGAACATTATGTAATATGTAAAGCTAACCTCTCATTGATAGCACACAGGATACAGAACTACAGTAGGTTAGTTGGCCATAAGTATTGGTGCATAGGGGCGGTTTCATTAGGTGAATAAATTGTATAATCATTACATCAAAGTTTTCGAGTCATACCATGACCTCCACATTTCAATAGAAATTACCATTTCTGAGCTCTCAAAAGTGTGATTTGACCACAGGTGGCAAAGAATGTTATCTTACATTACTCCTTTGGCTTAAGAATTTGCACAGATGTCGGAAATAAAACCAAGATGTACATATACATGTAATTGTTTCAAGCAATTTAGTGAAACTGAAAGTAAAGAAAAATTACCAAGAAGATGATGACCCAGAAAATTGCCTGACTGGTTTGGTCGTAGTATATCATTTGCATTATTACAAACGATAGGCCTGGGTTTTGAACTTTAAAAAACTTACCAACACTTAGTAATAGTGGGGGATTATTCATTTGTCATCAAACCTGTTGGAATGATACTTCTTTTTACTTTGGATAACAGAAGAGAGGTGGTAGATACTTGACCAAGTCAGACATTTTGTCTGACACAATTTTACTTTTGCTTATATTTACATTTTTTATTTTATCAACCTGTACAAATACAAAAAACATTTTTTGAAACTCAAGTTAACATTTCAGTATTAGAGGGATAGTGATACAATCAAGTGTTGTTTGTGGTAAATGTGAGAGTTTTTAAACTTTCTAGTACAAACTGATAATTTTAGTGTAGTTTATTTGCTTTGATTTTCAAAGAATATTACAGTTGTGCAATATATCGCAATATGGTTTTCACTCGCAATACCCAACACTAGTTTTTAGGCAAAGTTTCATTGTATTCATTAGCTCCCGTACTGATGAAGACCATTTCATCTTGCATATTTTATTTTTCATTTTATATTTGGTATTTTCAATATTTAATTTTTGTAGATGCCATACCTACCTTGTAAATTTTGTGTCCTATCTACACTGTCTGTGGCATTCTCAAATAAACTCTTCTACAGACCAAGGAGTCTGTCTTCAGAGACCACTGATGGACAGGCATTTAACTCAAAATAATCTTTTAAGACAAAACTGTCTTTGGAAACACCTGTCTTGAAAGATCAGAGACACCATGGATAATCCTTTTGATGGGTTTGAATCCATGTTATTGGTTTTCTGTCTGTTGGATAAGACAGTATAGACTGAGATCCAGTGTCAGAGTAAGTGCTAGCACACTAAAGAACCCTTTCTGTTTAATGACTATCTTGAAGTTCATTTGCCATCCGCAAGTACAGAACACAAGCAAAATTTATAGCCCTTTGTGGACACATGGTGACATCTCCATATAAGTGAAAGATTCTGGAGTGTGACATTAAACAACAATATAACCAATCTATTGAAAGACCACATTTTCATGGATGGAGAGTGGTAACTCAAGTCAATACAAGTTTGTCTTCAGTAAAATCTGTCTTGAGGAACCATCTGTGCACTACAGCGGCAAGCCATGAAAATATGGTCTTTTAAGATAGATAGTCTCACACTCTCATTACATGTTTTATTTCGGTATAGGATTATTTAACAGAATACGTTCATGTATATATTTGAAAGGGATCAGTCAAGACAGGTGATCACTCAGAACAATCATCAGTGGCTCTCAATACAAGTTCCACTATATTGATATTGCAGAGGAACCTGTCTTGAAAGACCTCCTACAACCATGGAAGTTTGGTCTCTTAAGGCAGGTGGTTCTTCATGAGAGGTTTTATTTATATGATTTATATTTAAAAGATGTTTTCTTGCAAATTGTCTCTCAAGACAGGTAGTCTCTCAAGAAAGGTTCCACTATATGATCAGAATACCTTTGTTGTACATTTCATACTTTCAGTTACCACTTGGTCTAGGAAATGCATGTTTGCATATATTTTTGAATACAGCTGATGAAAATATTTGTTGTCAAAGTATGGAAAACTAATCAGATTACTTCTTAATGGAAATATCACCTGTTTGACAGCTAGTCTACTTCAAAGATCTTTTGAAAGAAAACATCACATCAAATAATACCAGATTACCTTTTGAACTCAAAGAGAAGATTCAAATTCTACGGTAATCGATCAATGCACAAGATGATAATTAATGCTAAGTCTTGTGTTCTGTAAGAATTAAGACTTGGGATGGGCACATGGGAATTAAGGAATAAATGTAAAAATAATGCCTTCATTTGAAGTCCTCCACGTTAATCAGGTAAATCTATATTCACAAAAATAGGGAAGAGCAAATGTATTGAAGTGTTGTGCTCAGAAAATTTGGATGGTATGGAGGCTTGAGTGCCTAGCACATAGAGCTGTTATCATGGCTTGAATTGACATCATGATATCGGCAAATTTTGTCATGCTTATATTGTGATATTCCAGTACAATAAATTCAGAAGTATGTGTGTTCTTAATACACATATAAATTTGTTGATCTACCATTCAACCTGAATGTCTCGAAAATTGACAAATCAATGATGAGATAAAACAAATGTAGACAAGGAATTTTCAACATTGTATCAGTTTGAACATTTGCATTACAACTTTGATATTTCATTCACACAAGACTCAGTGTCCCTTGGTTGTTTCACAAGAACATACAGATTAGATCTTTGATTATGAATTTTGGGGCGGGGGAGGTGGGGGTGGGAGTTGTTGATATTTTGCTTAAATATCTCCACAATGTCTTTGGGCTTTCAGTACCATGATTTATCAGGATGAGGATAAATGATAACAGCTCTAATCCTTTATTGGCAAAACTAAATAAAATTGCACAACAAATGTCTAAATTGAAAAAACACATTAGTTAACAGTTTGATTGCTCATATTGATTCATTGTAACTTATAAGTAATATTCTTTTTGAACATAGGTAACTTGGTTGATAATTGATAGTTAAGTAACAAAAAAAAAGCACAAATGAGAATTATCCTTTCTAGATTTCTAGATTTTGCTGAAATGTTAAATCTTTATTTTCACCATTAATTTCCGGTTATTTTCCTACTTTTTTGACTGTACAATGTAGTTGAATCTCATCCCAGAAAAAGGTTAGTGGGTGAGGAATCTATAGTGTGGAGGTATTATTGTAATTGCTTTGTATAACTCTATTAGCATATGACATGGTACAAACATGCTAATACAATGTATGTCCTATGGAGAACAATCAATTGCTAATCATTAATATTTCTTGGGGGAAAAAACTACCAAATCTGACAGGGTGATGGTTGTTCCTGGAAATCTCAAATGCAACATACAATTTTCTTTTTTCAGAAATGGCAAGGAGTTTGGTATCCCGGAATACAGTTTTGATTCCTGTCAAAATGTGTTAAACATGGCAAGCTACTCATCAGGTAAAAATTCAGTTGACCTGGCAATTGACCCTCTGATCACCTGTAAGTTATGCCTGATGGAATGTACACTGGACGAGATGTATGAATTAAGAGACTGCAGGTGTCTGTACTGTGAAAAGGTAAGCGTGATACCTGTTTTGTAGATTCCTACACTGCCTCAATCACCATGGCTACCCTATACGGTCAGTCATTAACAGCAATGAACAAATGTTAATAAAAAATTAACAGTTTCTCAGTTAGTATATTAGTACAATTCATTTGTTAATCAAATATATATGTAAATGATGTTGTTTGCAAATAGTGTGAGAGAATACGTCTTTTTTCTATTCATATGTTGCTGTAAATGTCATTGTGTACGTCATGACCCGTGTGTCATGACAGATTGTACTCTCATCCTGGTTTAAACTGTCTCCTTGAACAGTGTGTTAACGAAACAACGTTTTTGAAGTCCAACTTTTTCATTTATAGTTCACTGTTTATCAATTTTAGGATATTGAAATTATAATGGATATCAGAGATGTGAAATGTATATTACATTTGATTAATATATAGCTTGGCCAAGATACTTTTCCTGTTTGGGAAAATGATTTAGAAATTCACTCTGATGTAGGAAATTCCCAAGAAGACATGTTAAAAAACCTTTTTTCAAATAAATTTGTTTTTTTCATATTTTGTCTAATACAGTAAAGTGTATATAGCCATTAGTGGTCACCCAAGGGATTGACCCATTTTGGCCACTATAGACAGATGACACCTATATAAAGGATGGCCCATCATATGACGGGTCACTGTAACAAGTTAACTTTTTCTATTATTCGTAATATGACATTACAAATCATATGTGGGGTTCCATGGCCGAGTGGTTAGCGTGTTCAACTTCAAATCGAAGGGTCCGGGGTTCAAATCCGCGCAGCGCCACTCCTGCGGTTGCTGTCCCTGTCTTTTTGGATGAGACAGTAAAAACTGAGGTCCCGTGTACAGTAGTTGTTGGCATGTTAAAGAACCCTCCCTGCTCTATGGCCATAAGTGCCAAGCATAGGCAAAATTTGTCGCCCTTCACCGGCACACAGTGACATCCCATACGAGTGAAATATTCTTGACTGGGACGTTAAACAACAATTCAACAACAACAAAACATATATGCACACACTTGTCTAGATTTAAGTATCATATGATTTAACAAACACAAATACCAGTGATAATTTTTGTTTATTCAATATTCTTATGACATAATGATATATGAACAAAAATTTCAAAATCATACATTTTCCAACCATTAAAAATTGAATTGGCTAGCCATCCCTCACTGCATAGAATAGAGTCCCAAACATTGGCTAAATTTTGTGAAGCCTTTGTCAGCTTGCTGCTTTCATAATATAAAGTAACAACCTAAAATTACAGGGGGAAGTGGCATATAACATATCGATTAGCTTAAATAAAGAACAAATTTGGGCATAAACATTTACGCTAGGATGTAAAGCAGAGATTACTTAACTTAATGCTAAGTTGATTCAATTTTATAGTGACTTCAACAATATAATCTGGGATTTCTGAATTGCAATCAGAGAAATGCCTTATTTTCTAAATTCTACTCAAGTGATTTCTGTACAATCATTATTTTTTTTGTATAAGTATACTGCCTTACTTTGCCTTAGCAACCAAATGAATTAACCCTTTCAACCCCATTTTTCATAATGGTCTGCTCTTTTCTATTGTCTGTTAAGGTCTGTGATGTTGAAACGGTTAAACGGCTGCCTGCTTTATGTGCACTACAGTAAATGCATGCTTTGCAGAATTATGTTTTCCTGGATAAATCTCTTGGGTAACATACTACCTTTCATATGTGACCATATTTACATCTTCCCTTAGACAATCTCTTAAAAGCGGTATGACTGTAATTGATATTCAGTGGAGTTGGCCTATAACAAAGTTATAGGGGATTCACCTTTGCCATCATTGTATTCCTCCTTTGTTTTATGCATCTCAATCAGTAGAGCTGCAACGAGTCAGGAACTCCCCGATCCAGTTGAATCTCGATTTTAATATCTCAAAACCATTTTTTTTTTCAATTCGAATTAATTATGATAGAATTTTCCATGAATTTTTGTTTTTTCCTTGCATTTGGTAATGACATAATATCTAAATCTGAACCTGACTTCAGTCTTCATCATTCAGGAGAAAAATGCAATAAATAAATAGGTGAATGGCACTTTTAGTTGTTCGCACATATGAAAGTATTCATCAAAGTACAATGGTAAGAAAGTAAAATAGTAAACTATTGAAGCCAATTCGATTCTGACTGTGCAACTTGCGATTCAGGTCAGAGGTAAGTATCCTGATTTTTTGTGCACCAATGCGAGTCGTTGCAGCTCTATCAATCAGACAAGAGACAGAGCCAATTATTTATCAATGATAAATGAATTATTTGACCTTAAGGATCTTATTGCAGTATATTGTCGCCATTGACACAGAAGTAATTGCATCATACAAACATGATGAAAACACACTCAGACCATATGGATATTTCATCTTCTGTTATATGTGTATCATACTTTTCGGTTGGTTTGCTATATGTATAACCCCGCAAAAGTATGCCATTTATGTATTCAGGGAACATGCAGGTTAGATCTATTATTCAATTTCCAATTTTAGTAGGCCTGGTTTTCCCTTTAAACAGAATTTACTATAGGTAAACAGTAATTCTTTCAGGGATTTTTTCTTTGTTCTTTATAGAGTGAATTCATTTTAAGCTGATTTGTTATAGACCAACTCTACTACACGTGTATCTACAATATAAATTTGCGTTTTTTTCCCTAAAATTTGGCTTATGTGTGTTATCTCACTCCTCTTCTTTTGCAGTGTGTCAGACAGTATCTCCAGGTCTTGATTGTCGAAGGAACCATATTGTCCGTCACATGTCCAGATGCTCAATGTAAAAAACAAGGAAGAATGGAGGCAGCGGAGGTATATATGGCAGCCATTTTACCTGGCTCAAAGTTTGTCTTGATGTGGCAGAGTTTCTCGCTTCCAATCTCATTTGTAATAATTGTTGTTTAATGTCCCACTCAAGAATCTTTCATTTATATGGAGACATCTCCAATGCAGTTGTAATACGACAAATTTTGGCCTATGCTGGACACTTATGGCCATTGTGCAGTGGAGGTTCATTAACCTGCCGACACCTATTGTGATACAGGACCTCGGATTTTACTATGTCATCCAATGGACAGGGAAAGCTGCAGTATGGATTCATACTCATGACCTCATGATCAGAAGGGGAACATGCTAACCACAGAGCCACGGTGGCCCCACATTTGTAATAGCATGTAATACCAAGACAAATGCGTAATAAGCTATGGTGTAAATGTCAAATTACATTCTGAAATATGTCACATAGATATTTATACATTACATCCTTGTACACCATTAATAGCAAAGGAAGCGGGAATTTTGAGTTGTTGAAATGATTTCTTGCACAGAATGAGCCCTGTATCTGATTCTGGATGAAGGAGTTTCCAACTTAAATTGTTTTCCTCAGAATATTATTTTCTGCGTTGTTTTATTCAGTTAAAGAGAAGCTTACTGAAATTTGTTTTGTTTATTTCATATATTTCAATGATATTAATGTATGATGAAAAATTACTGGTGAAATATTAAGTTTGAGACTAATACTGATAAGTTAAGTTCAGATCATCCTGATGTGTCAGTTTTAATATATGAAAATCGATTTCTCCAATTTTGAGTGTGTTTGTATTTGATAATGAAATAGAACTGCCGATTCTGATGTCTGTAAATGAAATTGATTGTTCTGCTTCACTTTTAGATTGAATCTCTAGTTGATCCCAGACTATATGAACGATATAAGAGACTTAAATACCAAAAAGGTAAGTTTCATGTGCTATTCGTCCTGTTTTTTCTCTAATTGTTTCTGCTAATTAAACTCAGATTTTCCTTAATATTGAATAATGGGAACTCAAGATAGTTCAAATCACCAGCTTGGTCGGAAAAAGACCTTGTCCTATGACAAAATAGTTTTAAACTTTGCAATATCCAAATATCTTCTTGAGAGCTTCTTTTCTATAGTTGAAACCTCTTTAATTCTTCATGGTGGATTTTTTTTTCTGCTAATGGCTCTTAGAAACTAATATTATTTTTAAAATACCTTAATTGCTTGACTATTGTACATATATTGTATGAAAGAAGATTGGTGACAGAGACTTCAATTCTTCCATGTCAAATTTGTTTTTTGTCATTATCTCTTTATCTATTTGTAGAGGTGGACATGGATCCTAATCGTACTTTCTGTCCAGAGGCTGGCTGTGAGACAGTTTGCCATGTATGCAGTACATCAGCGGGAGAAAACTACAGACCTACCCCTGTAGACTGTCCAACGGTACAGAAATATCCATATTCTACAGCTCTGTATTTACTCTGTAATCCCTGAAATTTCAAAATAAAGTACAGTAGAACCTCGCCTAAAGACCACCTCACTTAGGAGAACACCTCGCGATTAAGACCATCAAAATTCAGTCTGGTTATCTTTATTTTAGGATATTTCAACTTCACTTAGGAGACCACCTCACTAATCAGATCACTTTTAGCCAGTCAATTGGATGGTCTTAATAGCGAGGTTCCACTGTATTCCAATCACTGAAAAGGGTCTGATTAAATGAGACATAAGGGGGAGGGGGATTAATAAGGACATTGTGCATGTGCCATGGCTAGGGGAGGTTTGGTTATTTTTTTGTCTGTCTGTGAAAAATATAATGACAGGTAATTATGGAGAATAGTTTTGTTCTCTCAAATCTGGAAAGAGCAGGTCATGACTGAACATTAGAATGTTAGGCTCAGGGTTAGAATACTCACCTCATTGAAGAAGGGTGGAGAATTCAAGTCTGCACTACAACATGGCTTGCTTGTATTTGGAAAAAGGAGGGTGTGTGTGTGTAATAATTACACTAATTCAAATTTTTGAATAAAATAACCCTCTTTACAGCAACCAAGTTTGTTTTCAAATATCATTATACCAGTACCTTCGTCACTGTAACAAATTATGTAATTTCATTTGAGTTCCCTCAATTAAGTATAAGTTAGGAGACTATTCTAGAAAAAGGAAGAGGTCTTCATGTGGTTACCTTCCTAAAAATCTTCTTTGCCAGAACTGCTGCATGTATTGAAAAACAAATTGCATCTGAATGATCTAGAAGGATCTGTGAAGAAGTGTTGTTGCTTATGATTCCATTTAGAATGATTTTTGACATGTCCTTTATACTTTTGGACTCTGCCATTTTTTTTACATTTTATGCTAATCATATTCATTGTATTTACAGTGTGGTCTGCAGTTTTGTTCAGTTTGTAAATCAAAATGGCATGCAGCCCTAACATGTGATCAAGTTATGTTAACTGGCCGGCAAGAGGATGCCGGGTAAGTAATAGTCCTCGCCAGATTACAAAGGTGTTAAATAGAGAGTTTATAATTCTCATAATACATTTTTGAATGTAATGATTCTTTGATCATTATTTAATAGGACTTTTGAAAGTCCTCCAGTCTTGCTGATGTGCCTTATTTTTACTGGTTCAAAAAGTGAAACTATAGCTGAACTGTATCTATGTTAATACTGATGGCCTTGTACACATAAATTTGCAGATTTATTGATAGGCAAAGGTACAGTAGTGTTACAGTAGAGTTTTGTTAATCCAGACATCTTTGTTTCCAGACAATTTGTACAGATAAATGAATTGTCTGTATTACTGTAACATATCTCTTATAATAGCCAATACATTTTGTGTCCCTAGCAAATTTCATCTGGAAGGAAAAGTATCCAGATTATTTGTGTCTTTTTATTTGTGTCCTGGGGGATCATTCCATTTACCGGGTTGAATTGGTTCAACCATTTGAATCACAAATGGAATGCATGGTTCATCCCGGTCCAAGTGGTCCATCGTCAGTGCTTAAACTTACTAGATCCAACATAGATGCTGAGTGTAAGAGCACGGGCACATCTAAAAATAAACTGAAGTTGTTTTTATGATAAATTTATTTATTGTTATATAAATGTCGCTTCACATACAATCTGCCAGGAAAAGTTCAGATTTATTTTATTTCATGGTAAGTTTTGTTAGACAGATATCCTGTCAGCAGGAATAACAAAATATTAAATCCAACAAATATAAATTTGATATTGCTTTTGAAATTTTGATGAACAGACGTCTTCCAGTATAGAGAAAACACTAAGACTGTTTCATTAATGGCACAGGTCTAGACAAGTTGAACCACCGAAAAGGAACGCAGCCCATATCTCCAACCAACAAGTGTTAGGCTTTTGAATGAGTCACATACTGTCCAAAGACCCCCGTCTCCACCATTATTTTATGTTTTAATACCTGTGTATTCCTCCAGCTATAACTAGTCTAGCTGATGAAACTCAAATAATTGATTTCAAAAGATTTGAACTGATGTAGATAACATTCTTTTTCCATATAAATATGTGATTTATCAAAGTCCTATATGTACATTGCGCATGACTTTGTTGACAACCTTCTGAAAACCTAAAATTAAAATTATGAAGGAGTATTCCAATGATATTGATCTGAGAGTCATTCCAGTAAAAGCACAAACAGGGCCGCTGTTGCTTATTGGTTAGCATGTTCGACTTTGAATCCTGAGGTCGGGGGTTTGAGCCCAAGCAATGTCGGGGTTGACGTTCCGTTCTTTGGGATGAGACAGTAACACTGAGGCCCCGTGTCACAGTAGTTGTTGGCATGTTAAAGAACCCTCCCTGCTCTACGGCCATAAGCACCAAGCTTAGGCATAATTTGTCATCCTTTACGGGCACATAGTGATGTCTCCATATAAGTAAAAGATTCTTGAGTGGAATGTTAAATAACAATACATTTTGTTGGTCCGTTGATCTTTTCATTACTTCTACATTTTAGGATTCCATACAGTAGTTCAGAAGACGCGTCCATAAAAAGATGCCCCGTTTGCCATGTACCCATAGAGCGTAACGACGGCTGTGCACAGATGATGTGTAAAAGATGTAAACATGTGTTTTGTTGGTACTGTCTTGCCTCATTAGATGTGAGTCATACTTTCCCATTATGTTGCTTAACAATACAGTCTAACCTGCTTAGTGACCTGCTGACTTAAAGGAAAACCTGTCTTATGTGCCCTAAATTTATGGTTCCCAAAGTAGTTTTTTCCTATATAAATTACCTGAATTAAGAGACCACCTGGCATATTTTACCCCTTCCCTTGGATGTTCTCTTAAGACAGGTTAGACTGTATATGTACAGTTGATTCTTGCTATTAAGAAAACCCAAGTGAGTGGTTAAATTTGGTCTTGTTAGTGACATGGTCGAAATACTTTAAAATAAAGTTAATAAGCATACTAAATTTTGATGATCTTTATTGTGAGGTGGTCTCAGAAGAGAGGTGGTCTTTAGGCAAGGTTCTACTATACCTCTGTTACAGTTGTACTTCTTTTGACGATACTTGTTCAGTCACTTCAGCGTGTTCTACACATTGCCAAATTCTATAAAATATTACGTCATGACTTGTAAAATATTATATCTACTTTTGCACATCAGTTGCAGCATCGACCTGTGACCTACTTACATTAACTGTGTCCTGAAGTTTGCATACTATGTTTCAGATCAC
>JACSZP010032555.1:4303-15113 GCA_016161895.1 Pinna nobilis
GTTATTAAAATATAGGATATATACCAGATCTTACATTCGCCTTGGATCACTATTGTCTGATGGATGACATATGTGTCAATATTTCGAATTCAGTTACTAGCGAATGTAGCATAAATATTTTGCTTGCGTTTTAAATTCGCCTTTTCACCCAAGTACGAAAATGACGAAAATAAAACTCCAGCGAAAATTCCAAGGTATTCGTTATAGTGTATGGTACATATAATGGTTTCCTGGTTGACTGTGGACATAATAAAAACAATGGAAAAGTCCTAATGTATATTCTACTTTAAAACTTCTTAACAACCGCGGGTCAGGAAAAGGATGGGCTAAATGTCCTAAAAGGAGTTGGCATTCCCTGTCTCTGCAGACTTCGGGAACAAAAATCCTAAAACTGGTAGTCACTGTAGCGATTATGTATTGCTTTGTATCTGTAATGAGATCTGCATACACAGAGATCGACAGAGGGGACTATCCAAACAATGGTATCATTTTGCAATGCATTGGCTTTTCTCAGTATTGTCCACACAACTTCCAGAGCGTAGCAATAAACAATCAAAGCTATGGAAGAACGTTAGGTATGACAAAATTGTAAAGAAAAAAAAAACAGGATCGGACAACTAGCACGCGGGACTGTCAATCAATATAAATATAAGATACTATTCTTACATTGTTCACTTACTCTTCTCAACGTATTTCTTCATACACCATTTTAAATTAGCACAATACGCAGACAAACATTGCCTAAGACCTCTTAAATGCCATACTTTTGGATTTTTATTTGACTAATTATTTTTCATCTATTTTAAAGTTATGGAAACTTTGTAAAATAATGTCATCGGCGGTCTTTTATTGTTGTTTATGAGGGGGGGGGGGGTGTCGCCGCAGATCAGTGCTCGTGTTGATCGTGTACGTCTTCTGATCAGGAAGTCATGGGTTCGAATCCGCGCCGCGCTACGGTTGGTGTTCCTATTCTGTTAATGAGATAGTAAGAACCGAGATCAATGCCACAGTATGTGTAGGCACATTAAATAACTATCTCTACTCAACGGCCATAAGTGCCAAGCATAGGCCATATTTGTCGGCCTTCATCTTTATTCGATTACATTTCCGTGTGCATGAAATATTTTTGAGTGGAACATAAACCAACAATACAATCAAGCGACCAAGATTGTATACGTATATGGACAATGTCAGCATCATTTGAAAACAAATGAAAAAGAAAAGTCGATGACAATGGCCCCACTTGTTTCACATTGGAATAGGAAAATACGAGTAGTTCGTCACTGTAACAAAATAGAAAAGTTGAGCTAAGTCCCTTCTTTGTTTGATGATATTATACATTAACTTTCTAAAGATTAAACTTGTTTATTGCAAATTCATTTTAAGTCACAAAGCTTGATTTTTGGAATTGTGTTTTTTTCCAAAACTACATAAAGTCTTAGTGCATTGCAGTGCAAAGCATCGGTTCAAAAACATAGAATTGCTCGGAGTGTTTGGTGAATGTTTTTTGTTTACTTGAATAACACTTATTGATTGCGTTTTAAAGTATAATCCCGTGATCTATCTTCTTTCATTTTTGTTTTTATTACGACAAGGATCTTAATTTACTCTGTATTTATTCAAAAAATATAATCCTGTGATCTATTTCGATATTTAATTCCTGTTTTTACTGTGACATAGCATCTTTTTTACTCTGCATTTATTCAAATAGGAACATAACACGCGTACTTAAGTTTTACGCAAATGGAATTTAAGCTATTCAAAAACTTTTTGTTCTGTCCTGTTGATTGTTTTAAACTGGGTCAAAAAATCTGATTGTGAAGCTGATTCGGTCTAACAAGGATACATCTTGCATATTTGAACTACTTTCGATATAGTTGCCTTATATACATGTACATATATATTAAATGCTTTTTGTTTATCTGTACAAAACATTTGCAATACATTCGCATAAATTTACATATATATCACAAGCATTTGAAATGTTATAAAAATTTTACAAAAGCAAACGAAGTAGTTATCTTTAAAACAATTTATCTTTTTTTTTAATACTACATATATTTAATAGAAAATGTGTATATGAGTACGTATTTGTTATTATTATTTTGTTTCATACAATGTAGGTTTGTGAAGTATCTGGTGACTATTGTCAATGTTCTTTGTTACTTTAAAAATTACTTAAAAATACTTAAAAGAATCGTTGAAAACAACGTATGTGATATGCTGTTATATACAACTGTCCTTTTAGGTTTCAAAGATTGCTTATGTGAACAGGAATCTTATGCATGGTTATTACGTAATCAAGGATGGTATTCAATAGGACCAATTACAAACATTGTTAATTATGGTCATTTCAAACTTCAGATAGCATCTACCTGTATACTGAGACTAAACAGTAATTGCATTTGATAAATTCAGAAACTCTTCTGAATACGATATTAATTCGGTCAAGGCAGAGACGATAATAAGCTAGCTAATCCGTAATGACTGACTTTTATCGAGTTCTTCAGGTCAGCCAGTGATGAAAAAATAGATGAATACATGGTTAATAAATCTGCAATGTATAATACATGTATCCTTAAGTCCTACAATATCAACTCATTTTCTTGGCCATATTATTCTTATAATTCTGTTGAAATAATTATCTTAAGGTACTATTCTGTTAAGAAAAAAAGCAAGTCTCGATCACATATCAATAATATGATTCTATCATCAGGATAGATGGATTACCTGCAAGATGTAGTTCTTGACTACGTGCGCGACTCCCATTTACTTTAGAATTAAGTTTTCAATCTACAAGGCATATAATTTATAAGATATCATCCGTTCCTTTTTATATTATATCTAAATGTTCATTCATTTATAGAAATCCAACATGATTTCTCGTCCCAGTATCTTAATGTTGACATTAACTTTTAAAAGTCTTATAGGAAAATTCTTATACAAAGCTAAGCCTTGCTTTCTCGATGAATTATTGGACCACACGTGGTAAAGCGGGCTTACAACATAGATGGAATATGGCAGTGGGCAGTTATTGCTCTTTGTATGTGTAGGGGGCGCTATGAAATAAAAGCAACCCATTAAAACATGTATAGATCTAATATCACATATACATGTACATTGTGTTTCGTATAGTACTGGGTTCACTTAAAAAAGAACCGAAAAGGTACTTGCTCTTTGTCATGTGAACATTCGTACTAAACAACATAACGGATACATTGCCCTCAAATGTTCCCTGTTCATTGTCACTCTTACTTGGGGAATCCAGAGATTCGTGTAATATCGACGTTCTTAAAAAAGAAACATGCGTATTTACTACAAGAAATAAAATTGCACTGTATGAGTGAATCATTGTCATAAATCGCACTGTGCATTCATTTTTGTAACATAAATTACTCATTAATTCAATAACACTGAAATTAACACCTATTTATGTATTTTACAGGCATGTTGAAACATAAATCATGAATTATTTATAATAATGTAGTTTTACGATATCTTATTTGATATAACATCCTGAAATACGATGTACATGTACTTATTTATAAATATTGCATTGATAGTTCAGAATAATTGATTTTGCAAAGTTCGAAATTACTTCCCCCTATTTTCATGATAAATTGATACATACATGAATTCATTACCAGGTGTAACTGAGAAAAAATAATGTTTAAGGAAAACTTTCTCTGTTGTCACGGCAAGAGATCACTCTAAAATTTTGTAGAAAAAGATATGCATCTGACACAAAAATGATATTTCTATGAACCATAATGTGAAACTACTAATCATAAGCGCCTTCTCAATGCACAGGTAAAGTAGTTCTTTCAAATCCAGACTTACATTAGATATAAAGTGATTCTCAACAATTTAATGTTAAGGTAGGTTGTGGATACGAATACTAAAGTCTAATTTAAGCCTCTAAATTTAAGCAATATACTCTGGTTGTTGCTCGTCTTAATGTTGTCGTTGTGTTGTTGTCCAAATCAAGAATATTTCAGTGAAATGTAGACGGCGTTCATTTATTTACCAAACTTGTGACACTGATAGAATGAGGGCTTCTCTTTATTTATTTTGTTAACAAGCATTTTCATTTTAACAACTAGTATTTTCATGATTAGGAAATAATATTATCAACAGAAATAAGCAGAAGTACAAACGTAGTTAAGAAGAAAGAAATATAGGTAGGGAAAGCTATATTCATGTTTGAACTCTCAGCAGGGAAAGCTTACTCCTCCATGGCACCTGATCCCACCACTTGGTATTCAGAGGTCCATGGTTGTCCAATATCCATCAAATATATTCAAATATTCAACCCCGGTTTTAATTGTCTCATCCGAAAGACAGGGACGGCCAACCGTGGAGTGGCGCTACGCGGAATCGAACCCCAGACCCTTCGGTTCGACACACGCTAACCACTCGGCCACGGAGGCCCCCTATTATTCTCTAGCAAAATAGAAGTCATATAAGTCATATTATAGTAAAGGGGACATTATTAAGAATACTTGAACTCTTAAATAGTAAGCGGCAGTGTTACTTTACACGTCTATCAAGACGAAATTTAGATGCTGATATTGAAACGATATGGAAAACTCGCGACAAAAACCAGAAGTTTTAACACTTTAGTATAAACGTAAATACGCAGAGTAGAAAACGCAATATTTTTATGTCGCTAATTCGATCGAACTAAAACAAAACACCTTTTTAATAATAATCTAAAGCAAAAGGTAGGTACTCAATTTAGAACCCATTGTTGAATGTCCAATTACCCAATGTGTGCTTAAGATATTATGTGTACCTATTGTGTATCTTAAAATGTTGTCTAACTACACATTACTTATAAAGCATCTGCAATTTTGTTTAATGTTGAAAAAAAAATTAAAAATTTCACAACAGATTTATTTAGATCATTTTTCATTGTTTTTCAAACGTCTGATTCATGAGTAATATCTATTTTCGTGTACGCTATGCTAATTCTATGTGAAT
This sequence comes from Pinna nobilis, assembly GCA_016161895.1. Lineage (NCBI taxonomy): Eukaryota > Metazoa > Mollusca > Bivalvia > Pterioida > Pinnidae > Pinna > Pinna nobilis. Next base: position 9,287 of record JACSZP010032555.1, read on the forward strand.
GAATTGATAGTGATAATATATAAAAATGACGTAATATTCACGAGGCACCGATTTTGCGCATTTCATTTCAGTGGTTTTTTTTCAATTCTTTATTGTCGTAAGTATTGAGAACTTTTGGTATTGTACACCATGGTAGAATAAAATTGCCTACGCAATGTAGATAACACTCGTATTGCAAATGAAAAATTACTTATTCATCGAATAATAAAAGAACATATGTTACAAAATTTTCTCGCCGGAAATGTCATCAAAACATTGATAGTTTTGACATAAAGGTATTCCTTGATTAGGTTTAGTCATATTTATTCACTTAATGATTCCTTAACATAATATAACGGAGTTTGATGAAATGCTTATTCCTCCTAGGTACCTGATCCCACCTCTAGATATCCAGGTCCTTGTTTGCTCAACTCTTTATTTTCTCTTTCTATATAAATCATAAAATTTATCACTGTTCCTCATATGTACCTTTCCATTTCGCTTTGAAATTACAAACAACTTTACCGCATTACGTTACAAATTTACATTAAAGGAAGTTTTTATGAGATTGACCTTGAACTTCAGCTTGAAACGGTAAGTTTAGAATTCACAAAAATGCATTTATTTAATTGAGTAAACATATTTTATTGCAACGAATCCAATATCAGCTATCCACAGTACATGCCAATGAAAACATATTGTATGATCTTATATCCTTGGGGGTCAAACACATGGTATAAAGTCTGTATTAGTAATATTCTTTATGATCGAAGCTTTTATATCTAATTATCATTCGAGCCTCATTGATTAAACAAACATTTGACAGGATCCATTAGAATAAATTTTGCCTGACAGAATAATTTTCAATGAAAAACGGACTCCAGGGATCTACAGTTACTATATTTGATGTGAAAAATTCAATATGATCATCTTAGCCCAAGATACTGTACATTTTGAACAATGTTTCTTAATTTGATTTTGTAATAAACAAAATGAACAGGCTTACTTTTCCTGCCCCGTTTACCTAAAAATTCCCACTCAATGTGATCACAGTGTCTTAATTCAAATAGATAATGTCACGAGATGACGTTGTTTAGCTCGGACAAGCAATTTGACAGTCAACAAATAATGCCATCACTTTTCCATGTTTGAACAGTAGGCTGACGATATCATTCAGGCGAACAAGGGCAGGATAAAGTGAAAATTAATTATACTATCTGTGTGGTGATAAAAAATATGCCACAATGTCGGGGTGAGTAGAACGTTTATATTTTCTTTATTATTACACTTGCAGATTTAACTGTAACATACCAACTTTAATTTAACAAAAGTTCGCTTCTAGTTTCAAACAAAATTTTAAATAGTTGTTTGTGTTATCTTATTAAATACGTTAGACCGGATTTGTGAATTACTAAAACTAAAATATATCTACAGTCTATATAAGGTAATGTTGAATGTAAGTTTCGTATGATTACACATTACCAGCAATGTAGCTTAGATTCTTTTTCGTTTTTTTTCAATTCATCTAAAAGCTCATGATTAAACATTGTGCAGTCGTTTTGTATTTCAATGTAACGCACTTAATGTAATGAAATGACAATATACGACAGCTGTGCGAGTTTACATATATATTGCACACGACATTTATGGTTCGAGAGTCAATACAGAGCATATTTGTTCAAATTTGTACTTTAATGGCTCTTGCTTCTTATGTCTGAAGATCGTAAATATCTGATTCACTGTTCTATTGACGTTTACATCTTTCAATGCCTAGAACTAAATGTCACCGTGACCCATACAACCCGACAGCATGTTCAAGTATGTGTTATTTTATTTTTTAAGTTACGGTGAGTTTATCATTAAAGAAAAGATGGCACTTCTCATTATAACTAAAGCAATTCAAAATACATCGAAATCATAATATATGATTCTAAAAACCAAATCCACTGACTTGAAAAGTACTTTTTAGTGATATTGATTCAGCTTCGAAATTAAGATAAACGTTTTAGTCTAAATCTGTTAACCGTAGTATATATACATGTATAATTAGTAGCTTGCGTCAAAAAATGTTATTTCTTAACTTGGTTTGTTGTAAGCTTTTAGAGTTTGAAACAGTGATGAAATATTCTCTCTCGCTGATGCGGAGTCACATGTGAATTGTCAAGAAGAATCTCTCTCTCTCTCTCTCTCTCTCTCTCTCTCTCTCTCTCTCTCTCTCTGATAAGCCACTTTGCGTGATGAAGTGTTATATAAACAAAGTATGAGGAACTCTTCACGTCTTTGTCTTCGCCCGTCTGTTATAGCAAATTATAATAATCTAGATAAACCGTCAATAGACAAATAGACAAATACTTGAATTTCTAATGTCAGCAGCTAATCCTTGGAATCTATATCAAAATAAATAATCTTACATACCAAACTACGTGCAGACTTACTATGTTGACGCCTATGTTTATTCGCCTTATCCCTACCTATCCAGCACATAATGGACACTGATAACTTTCATTTCACAATATATCATAACGAGCTTCTGTAAAACTTGACGGGTATACCTATATCTCGTATGAGGCACGAATCAAATCAATGACGTCACTTTGTCCCTGTTTACGTTAGTTCTAGTTAATAACAATATAGATAAATATGTAAAGCTTAAAGCCAAACGATTTATAAGTTATTTGTACCGGGAGTACGCTTTACCTTTGAGAATAACACCGTTTGTTAGAAATTATACGATAGAATCATGATAGCTATATATGATCCCCATAGTATAGCCAGGAGTGACTGTGAAACAAACATACGGACCAATTTATTCAGTTCTCCGATTTGAACTGACTTAAAAAGCAACAAACGTGATAGATCTGTCTCAGATTGAAATTCCACTCAGATTGAAAATGTCAATTGAAATACAGTAGAACGAGTCTTGTGAAGACACTCCTACAGCCATGCCTAGGAAACTAGGCCCTTAGGGACAGGTGATTTCCCATTAAGGGTTTTATAAATGATTTTTTGTAGAAAAGCATTCTTATAGGTAGTATTTTTTAAAAAGACAGACGGCCTCGCGTGGACGGTGGTATTTCCAGACAGAATCCAATTTAATGTTTTGTAATATTCACCATTTCATTGCTATAAGTTGATAAACTTGATACTAATAGTGGTATTGTCTAGTTGACAAAATGCCTAATATTTTTGGCATATACTATTACGTCAGCATCAAACTTTTAAGAAAAGTTTGAATTTGATCACACCTTCAAACAATCTATAAAGGTCAGTTATAATATGTATATATAAGGTTATTATGATACATCTAGATTAATACCGTACTGGTAGACATCGCCAATGTTATTTTGTGTCCTGGTTGTAGCTCCAAAATTGTATATCTATTGCGAATATCTATAAATGTAGAACAAATTGAACAATATTGCACTTCCTTGCCTCTTCACTAGTGTGTAAAACACCTCTCATTCTATTGGTTCATTAACGATCCAATACAGATTACGGCGTTACAAGCTGTGTTTTGACCTTTTTCCAGGGTTTAACTGATATGCATAATTTTATGATAGCATCATAAATAACTGAAGTGCAAATTTGGAAAAAAAGATTTTTTCCAAATAATCAATAAAATGAAATGATATGGATGACAACCTTCCCGTTTTATATTAAGTATGAAATTAGAGATGTGCTTGGATGAGTAAATACAGTGTCCATATATGAATAAGAAAAAGAAGGTACGGAGAAAAATTATGTTGGTTCTCTAGATTTAGGAATATGTATAATTTATCTTTATCCGAACTCTTGTCCTTTTGGCATCATATTTGTGTCTCTCCTTTACGTTTATATCCTGAGATCCACAGAGGTTCCGCAGCAGAATGGAAAACATAAATGTACCACGTGATACCAGATCAAGTTTGTGCGGGACTATTATTTCTATTAATGATAGAATGACACAAGAAGACGATATCTTGGGCCAACGTCATTTCAGCGGGAAGATTACGTAAAGTTACGTATTTTCAACATTGGAAATACTAGTCCCGCAGAAAAATTAAAGGGTATCACGTCATACATGAAATAGTTCCATAAATGTCTTCAGACTGCGAGGTCAAAACCGCGTTCTGGATACTTGTTGGAGCGGCTTGCTTTCCCTAACCTTTTCATGAGACAGTAAACTGAGTTCCAGTGTCGCAGTAAGTATCCAATGACCCAAGTTGCCCAGCATTGAACAAATGTTGAACCTCCTCACCGGCATTCGGTGACGTCTCCCTAAGAGTGCAAGTGTTTTAAATACTACAAAGAATGCTGTAATTTGTTAGTGAAAACTAGCATGAACGATACATTTATATTCTATATCAAATTTGATATTCATAGCACATGACGTACACTAAGAACTATCGGAAGTAGATATGGAAGGGCAGAAAGTATACCCGACATTTAAGCATTAAAGTTTGTTCAACAATCATTTGCCATCTAGCTCTCTGTATCATGTTTAAAAATTATTATAATTACTGCTTTTGTATATTCCACTTTATTTACCTTTATGAAATAATCAATGTTTGCTAAGAAAGTCAATTTAATGTATATAATAGGTTGTGTATTCTATATTCGATAAATTAATAATTTTTAGTCTCTAATTTTCCTGGTTATAGAATGACAAAATAAAATCTAAAAATTGATTGTTTGAATAATTTACTAGAACATTTGGTTACCCATCCTATAATTAAAGTGATAGCAACATATCATTCATAGAGAGAAAAGTGAACATTTAGAATGAATAAAGATCTTTTCTTTTACCTGGGAATCTAAAGTAAAGATATAAATTTGTATTTTAGACACTTTTCGCAATGTTCTGATAATGTATGAGATCTTGAAAGCAAGATTCAAATCACTGAGAAAAAATAATTAAATGAAAGAAATTCTGAAAAAAAATTGTTAGGGTAAATATCAACAGAATTGTCCACAAAACTTATCTCCGGACAAGAGTATTTTAATAACCGATGTTGCATTTCAGCTTTGACCTGTAATTGCTCAGTAGTTAACGTGTTAGCCATCTGATCTCAAGTTCGTGGGTTTATATCCGCCGCTGCGCTGCAATCGGTTGAGCTTTTGTTATTCATTGAAAATAAATAACGAAGTAAATGATTATTTAAGTAAGTTGAATGATAAGAATAAAGATATTATCACAACAATACATATTATAAATGTACGAGTATATTTTTCTGGTGCATCTAACTAACATCCCCCTCGACACAATTATGAAATTCAAGTGATTTTGATTGTTTATTTAGGCAAAAGAGGGCGAGTTTATAAATTTAATCAGAAATGGTGAATATATATTTTCCAACCACACTAATAATCTGTATGATAAATTTTAATTAAACTAGATGGGTAGCTTATGATATATAGTGCTGTCTGGTAATTCGGCGTGCTTAAGCACTTGAAAAGCGGATTGATCGTATCAAAACAAAGCAAGGAATCTGACATATATTCATGTAATAGGGTGACCTTTTGTCTTAACGATTGTGTAAGTACCATGTAATATCCGTTGGAATTATTGAGACAATCTAACCTTAAACCCGACTACCTGTAGATTTTCATTATTGCAATGACGTCGACTAATTCCGAGGATTTTTAAGATGCAGAACAATTTTGAAAATTTTATAATTTTTTGAAAGATGTCAGCGGTACTACTGATAGTGACAGAACACTTCCATCCGAGCTTCGGTGATATGTTTTATAACTTACAATCAGTGAGCTTGCTTCGTGATGTTGACATGTGAAATCGTCACGTATCACGGAAATATATGGGCATCGCATCATGCACAGAATTACCCGGTATGCCTTAATACCCGATACG
>JACSZP010032556.1:0-11574 GCA_016161895.1 Pinna nobilis
ATTTATCTTATTCAAAAGATTCTTTTAGAAATTCGGGTCAACTTGCTGATTGACCATAGGGGGAAAATGGCTAGTCATTTCCCCCTTGGGGGTAAAGATGGCTATTTAGCCATCTTCCGGGGGGGGGGGGGGGAGATGATTATGGGGGAAATGGCTCTACAACAGTATCATGATTTTTTAACCTTGTGGCTTTGACCTAAATATGACTAATGCTGCAGTGTTCTTAGGAGCTAGTATCTGGGAGCATCAATGTTTCTTAAAACACAGCTTATGTCTGTTGAATTTTAGTCTTGGTTGATATAAGTGGCTGAATAAAGGAAAATGAAGGATAAACGAATAAATATTGGTTTTCACTTCATTTCCATATTCAGTCCTGTAATAAATAGATACTGGCCTACACATACTGTGTAGCAGGCAATATTTTTTTATAATATTAGATCCTAATTTCTATTGGAACGTCGAAGTGGGAATTATGAGCTAGAAGTTTCAATAAAAATGAGTTAGACCCCTATCTTTCACTGCCAATGCAGATGAAGCATACTACCATACAGGCCTAATTAAATCTACTTTGTACATATAACTTGCGTGGGCGGATATTGTATTTGTGGTGTATACTGCATTTGGATACAAATAAATGTATGACTGGGACAACTTCTAGTAGCCATCTTTTTAACTTACCTCAGCATCTTTAAAATTAATTAGGATTTTAAAGCCTCCCCTCCAGGAAAGTACCGGCTATATTGTAATTCTTACCCCCTGGAAATGGCTATAAAACCGTACTGCCTCCGGAAATGTGGATATTTAGCCATCGTTCCCCCTTACACTGTTTTCCATAGTCATTTTCCCCTATTTATGTACCACTTATCCCTAAGGTCAACCCTCCCTCTAAAAATGGCTTTACAATCATGTATCACTCGCGTTCAGACAGGTGCAAAGATTTTGTAAAAATCATGAATACCCCATTTAAAGGAAATCTGGGCCTGAAATCACCAGAAAAACTCGAACTCAGTACTCAGCTCAATTGGTTTTCCTCAGTTTTGAACTAAATAACTGTAAATTAAGTATCAATTGCATTTCAGCATGTGTATTTACATTATACATTGTACTATGCATATATCAATAACAGTTTGTGTATTTAATTAACCACCAGCCAAAATTATTGAAAAAAAGATGTTGCGCATGATACTCAAATTATTTTTTGACCGAACTGATTTTTAATACCAAGAAGATAATTTAACTGATAATGTAATTGTATGATGTAAGTACATACATTTGAAATTTAATAAAAATTTCCAGTACGACTAAGACAACATGGGTAAAATCAAAGCAGAGTAAAAAGTTTACTACACATAATTAATCTACATGTATAATATACATTGTATTTTTCCACATTAAATAATGAATCGGTGCATCACAATTTTACATGACAATTTCAGGATTTCCAAATATACATGTACATTGATTCTCACAATAATATTTTCAGATGATGCAAATTTCATGATTATCAATTGTTTCATAAAAACTAAATTAATACTTGATACTGCAAACATATGAATACACTAGCATTAAAATCAACAACATATAAAAAAAATAATGAACATAACAAAATACTAAAAATTGTTCTACTGACTTCATTGTCACACCTCCATTTGCAAGTTCAGATATTGTGAAAAACCAATATACCACACTCACTATCATAAGACTGATCTGGGGCAGATTTCCCCTGGCTCCAAAACTTACATTCAGTTATCAATACGAGTTATGGATCCATCTACCGACAAAAATAATTCAATACTGGTATGATTTTTTTCAGCGAGTTAAAAGTTCTGACATTCCAGATTCCTCAAAATCCCACAGGTCAGGATGGGTCAGCCTTCTTATCACAGTACTCACACAGTGACTCCAGTGTCAAATTCTAAATATTAAGAAGCAACACTATTTAATAGAATATCTTTTTTCCCCTTTTGAACAATCCCTCAACCATTTAAATGGTTCATGTATAGTGGAACCTCTCCTTAAGACCATCTCACTAATCAGACCAACATATATCATTATAATTCAGTCTAATTATCAATTTTTAAAGACACATTTGGACTGAGATTTTCATATTCACAAAATCAAAAAACTGAAATATGACATTTGCACCAGCATATAATACAAGGATGTAGCTGGTAAAATACAAAAAATATGCATGCAATATATAGATATCATCGTATAAAAAATACATGATTACGGGTTGCATTCATTTCCCGCCATATTAACAGACATGGCCAATGCCTTAGGCGAGGGCGAATTACGCGGACAAAACATGTCCTGCACAGACATTTTAACACTGGTTTGACCATCTTTAAAGTGTAAATCGCATAATAATATCCATTTGTATACGATTCTGTCGTGATCTCATGTACGACTAAGTTTTGCTAAACGAGTCCAAGTATAGGCCTACCTTTAAGGCCATTTTAACCTTACTCTTAAGCCTCATTCACTCTATCAAAGTTTTGCTTGTTCAAAGTTTTTGACGGAAACTTTAAAATTGACAGTGTGAACAGTCAAAGAAAACTTTGATCCAAGTCCATCAATTTTAGCGGAATAGAAACTCATCCGATTTTTCTTCAAACATTGATGGACTTTGGCCAATCAAAACAGAGAATCGATATGACAGTTACCCGAATACGGAGTAGCTTAGAAGATTACCACATCTTCTGCATATTTCTCATGTTTACTGTACAAGTCAATCAAAAAACTTTGAGAGTGTGAACAGGCAACTTGGTCAAAACTATTTTGACCAAGTTTTCTTTGATGGACTTTGACCAAGAAAACTATTATAGTGTGAACAGGGCTTAAGACAACACCTCACTGATCAGACAAAATTTAGACAGTCACTTTGGTGGACTTAATAGCAAGGTTCCACTGTATTACATGTATAAACCATCCCTCATGAAGTGTAAATATTTGCTTATCCCCACGAGTCTTACAAGCATTAAAATCTTCACAATATATGCATTCGGAGTATTGTAACTCCAAATCTCACAAATCTTTTACATTGTATATCACTAAAATTATACATAGTTACATCCAAAAGATTTCAAAAGAAGGGTGTTAACTCCCTCATCACTTCAGATGAGGGATCCATTTGCGCAAAAGGGGGTAACAATTCTTACATGTACATCACTCTCAGCAGAAAACCAAAGTCAAACATGAAAGCAATCAAAAGTTATGATCAATGTTAAAGTTTTACAAAAGTAGGTCAAAGTCCAAGGTCAAGGTCACGCAAAAGGAATACAACTGTGAAATCCTTATCACCTACCAATCGGAAGTTATGGCCAATGTGAAAGTTTATATTTAAGTTTTTAACAAGTAGGTCAAAGTCCTACACCAACAAAAATGTCTTGTCACATGGAAAACATGTGATATATGAAATCCTTATCACTTACCATTCAGGAGTTATGGCTAATGTTAAAGATTATTTTCAAGTTTTCAAAAGTAGGTCAAAGTCCTAGGTGAAGGTTACAAGGTAAAAAATTACGGTACAAACAAAAAAGGTCTCGTAACAAGGAATACACGTGTAAAATGTGAAAGCCCTATCACTTACAAATCAGAAGTAATGGCCAATGTTAAAGTTTTACAAAGGTATAGGTAAAAGTTAAAGGTTATGGCACCAACAGAAAGTTCTTTTCACAAGGAATACACCTGTGAAATATGAAATCCTGATCATAAGCATTCAGGTGTCATGGTTTATGTTAAAGTTTTTTTTGATAAGCAAACAGACTGACAGACCAAAAACTACATGCCCCCGAAATTTTGTTTCTGGGGGCATAAAAAGGTACACTGGTACAATGTATACATTGTTAGATAATCCTTTTGATAGAACCTCTCATTCTTCAAATCATTTTGTGGGCCTTCGTGGCCGAATGGTTGAAGCATTGCGCTTTAAAACACTCGGTCTCTCACCTATAGTCAGCGCTAGCTCAAGGCCTTAAGAAATTATATTAGAAAGTTTGCCAGTTTACTCGCGGATGGTCAGCAGTCTCTTCCCAGGTAAATTAGTATATGTAACCAGGATCTTTCCTCCATAAAGAAAAACTGGCAACCATTAAATAGGTTTGTAAATCAGCAGAAAAGATTTTTTGTACTTTGTATGAAATGTGCAAATAAAATGCATGATGTACTTCTGAACTATATCATTAAGTTCAAATACATCTAGCCTCATTGATTCGGACACCAATAATCCTGATACCTCACAATCCGGACAAAATTTCATGGAAACAGAATTTTCTATTTGTATTGGTCACTATTAGAGATGTGTTTCAGTATAATCTGGATGTTTCATTTATCTGTACGTTTTGCTTAGGAACAAAAGCCTCCGGATTAATGAGGCTCCACTGTATCTCATGGCTTGTTTCAAATTCATTGTACATGTTAATTATATTTGAGTGAAGGACAATTTAACCTTAAATTTTCAACTATGTTTCAGTTGAATGTTGGTATTTCCTTCCTTTTTATCAATTTATATTTCAAAGAATTTTTCAGCAAGGCCTAGCTGATGCTTCTTTTGTTAGGTGATCTTTTGAAATGTTTCCAATCATCTGCATTAAAGTCGAGTCCTCATGTGCAATGTGAAGGGACATTAATATATCATTCCTACTTCTCCTCTAGCTGAATATCATCATCTTTTCTATCAAAGCCCGATATGTTTTCTTTGTCCATCCTCCATTTTAATGTCTGAAAGAAAAAAAAAAATAGCATAAAATTTAGCTTGCCTTTGTTATCAACTGAATTAAAGGACTACTTGTCTTATGTGACCTTACTGTATGGTTTCCAAATATAAATCACCTGAATTAAGTGACCACCTGCCATATGATATCTTTATTGCTCCTCGAAGTTAAGGGTTCATGAAAAAAATCGAAAATAAAATTTCAGCAATTTTTGGTCCAGAAAATATTTTTTAACCTTAATCTAATAACATGTAGAGCATATGATAAAGCAGTCTGATGAAACAAGAGTCAATCTGTAATAATTTTACAATATCGAAACTCCACCCCCTTACTGGAATCACGGCTAAAGATTTTCCTCCCTCGGATATAATGGTTACAGTAACTAGCATTTTTTCAATGTTATGGATATTATGGCTGTAATACCTTGATTGTCCCCCTGTTATGGATGTCTTGTTTGCATTACCTGAATATATTCCCTTTTTTACAGATATCATGATTATAAAGTAAATGAGTTTCCCTACCAACTACCAACACCATGATTACAGTACATGTACATTGTACTTGGATTCTTTACCTCGGTTATGGATATCATTATTACATGCAGTTTTATTTCCATCTTGTGGATATCCCCTCTCCTGTTTTGGATATCATGGCTTCAGCACCTGGATTTCCCTCCCTCTTGGACACTTAAGGGTTAATGAGCCTGCATTTTCCCCTAACACATATCATGATCAAAGTAACATGGTAACTTTTTCCTATTTTGGGTATCATAGTTACAGTACTTCGCGTTTTGAATCAAGGACTATAGATTTCATGGTTTCAGGATATACTTTTTTTCAACAACATTAATTTCATCATGGTTACACTACATAGATTTATTCCCTATTAATGATATCACGGTTATACTACCTGGATATTTTGGTCCACATTATGGATATGGTTTCTGTACCTGAATTCCATGCCCCCTTCCCTGTTATGGATACCCTTGGCACAAAACCCAGATTTCCCCCGATCATTGCAGATATCATGAAAAAGTACCTGGAGGTCTTGAATATACCTTGTTATGAATATCAATTTTACAGCACCCTGATTTTTTCCCCTGTTATACATATCATGACTGTAGTACCCGGATTTTCCCTCCTTATTGATACCATGGTCACTGTACCAAATTTTTTTTCCTCTGTTAATTGTTCAACAGCTTTCTGTACATCTTCAGGTTCACCTACAACTTATGTCATACCTGGATTTTTCCCAGTTAATTGTTCAACAGCTTTCTGTACATCTTCACACTGACCCACAACTGTTATGTCAAACAACTTAGGACTCTTCTGTTTTTCAGGATCTGAAAAAAATAAATAAAATGATCTTATTAGAATAATGTGCATTTCCCAAATGTGATGTGTTTTTGGTTTGAACAACACAAACAGGTATTTTGTTGTTGTTGCTACAGGTTTCAAGGAAAATGTTTACTAGATTAAATGACCTGAAAGTAGTTTGTAAATATTTCAATTATTGGTTTCTAATTCTGATTTTTTTTTTACTAACCTCTGTGATTTGTGTTTAGTTCAGAACAAGAGATGTCATCTAGAACTTTAAGTCCCTGACATTGAGAACTCAAGCTTAAGGTTCTCATGATTTGATAGAAAACGGCAAATTCACGTAATTAAGAACTCGCAAAAAATAAGTAATCTACAGTAAACAAAAAAGAATACTTCATCTCTGTTAGAGAGTCTCTGGAACTAATAGATATTGATATGTTCAAGCATAGAATGAACAGTATACATGTAGTCTACAACAGTCATCTTTTGCCCTCCAATGATGTGATTCTATCAGGTATTTCGGCATTATAATGAGTAGACAGAAAAGACTGCTTCATTACCTCTACGCCCCCTTCTGCCATACAAATGTGGTCTTTCAAGACAGGTGGTTTCTCCTGACAGGTTTTATTTATATGCATATTTAAAAACATATTTTCTTTTTAGTGGTCTCTCAAGACAGGTTCCACTGTACTGATATCCCGTGTAAAAAGAACGGTTAAATTAGCACATTAAAAATCTCTTACTGCTAAATGGTCCAAAAAGCAATGATCAAATGTCAAAATATGAAACAATTTATTAGGAATCGGTGCCATATTCATATTGGTAGAAGCCTCTTGATTAGAACACGACAACATCTAAATTTTATGAAAATTTGCATCATATTCTTTTTCCTATAGATGATTCAAAAAAGAAATTGCCACAACAGACAAGGTTGTTCATCATAAAATAAGGGCAATATAAACAACATTTCTGTCAGGAATATTTCTTGTGAGTGCAAAATTCTTCTATAATTTCTATGATTAAATACCATTCAATGATTCTTTTGACATTACGGCATCCACTGATGAGACAAATTCGTCATATATAACTGTTGTATCTGTTGCTATGTAGATTGTTTCCAAGTTGGTAGATTTCCTGGATTGGTCAAACTGTATTGTTGTACTCACAAAATCATCTAGCACTTTACTAGGGTTGTACATCAAATTATCTGTAAAATTACAGTAGACGATAAGAATTTATTGCCCCTGATAGTTTAAAGATCTCAGAATCCTTCAAATATAAATGGAGATACATGCTACAGAAAAACATGCTACAAATTATAGTTTTAGAAAATGGTTGAGCTACGGTCGTGCACGCACTGAACAGATGTGGATATCAATTTCTACCATAACATGCATATTTTAACCATTTTAAAAGGGCTGTTTAATCAAGGCTGCAGTTGATTAACTAAATCGATTAACAACACTTGGTTGATCAAGCGTTTTGATTGGCTGATACATCAGGAAATTCAATTATGATGCCATCAATTGACGTAACAATGCATTGAATGGGCTTACATTTCGCCTGGAATTGAAGAAAAATTCTTTTTGACGTTTTCAATACTTTGATTTGCAAAATAATCTAGTGTTTGGTAGACACAAATTACATAACTCATTTGGATAGATTATCATGTTTATCCATCGTTAGTTAATTTTGAAAGTCTCAAAACACTCGCTAAAGCTCGCGCTTTGAAACTTTGAAAATTAACTAATTCGAGTTTGATAAACATGATAATCAATCCCAACTTGTTGTGTAATCTCTATATATATGTATTTAAAAAAAAGAAATATGACACTAAAGTTGGGCTGTTTCTGTGAAAATCAATATGACCAAAGAAATAAAATATGGAACTGGAACACATGTAACCTGTATGCTATTGATATGAAATACACAAAGACATCCACGTGATGAATGGAGATTTTAAGCAAAATAGGTCAATTATGTTACCTTCAACTATACCAAAATATCTTTTAGTATTAGTCTTTTTGAAAGAATTTTTAATTATAATAATAATAATGTTACAGTTGAGAATGTCATATGTGACTCTCCAGGGGACTAATAAATGATTGTCACTTAAGACAGGGAGTCACTTAATACAGAACAATTATATAGTAAAATGTTATGGACGACCGACGTGAGAATATTCAGTGATATAATACAGTGGGACACTGTAGTCAGTCTCAACTGTATTATGAATATAATGAACTCGTGTATAAATAATATGTAAAGGTTATGAGAATTGCTAAAAACAAAATACCTGTTAACTAATTTACTTCAAATGTTCATTTCATCTGAGTTTTCTTGCAGGTGAATTTTGCAAATTGTATACAGAATTTTTATAATGAGAAAGTTCACCTCCAACAAGAACATTGTCCTTTGTTTTAGTCATTTGAAGTAAAGATTTCAAGCCCTTAATCAGCACCCAGTGACAACTCCATAGAAATGAAAGGTTCTTCATTTGGGACTTTATATAATCAAAAACACAACAACAACAACATAGTGAGGTATCTAACCTTTAGAAAGAAAAACTATGCCAATGGAGGCCAACTTTCTTTCTTCAGTCGCTTGCAGTACTGATTGTACAGCAGACTTCATGCTAAATCTGTAGTCATCTATAGCTCTGTGAATTATGCAATGGTATGGAAAAGATTCAGCTGGTTTTGCTACATATGGTTTTCTGCATTGTGATATTTCCAGTCCTGAGGAAAAAAAATTTCAAATCTCACAAAAAAGAAAATTTCAAAGCTGCTCTACCAATTGAGCTACTAGGTCTGATATGTCTAGTCCCCATCACACAATTCCTCCCTTGAAATCTCACAAAAGACTCACTGTCCAGCCATCTGTTGTTTTTTTGTTTTTTTTTTGTGCCAATATAACAGGCCAGGAACAGTGTCGACCAGACTGGTACTTGAACCCAGGCCTCCTGCTTCCAGTATGGCTACCCTACCAACTGAGCTATCTGGTCTAATATGCCTTGTCCCCATTACTCTTTGTCCCTTTTTCTGAGATTTCAACAACTGAAATATCACACAAGACTCACTGACCAGCCATTGGTTATTTTATTTTGTGCCAATGAAATAGGCATGGAAAAGTGTCTGCCAGACTAGAACTCTGTACCAGGCTTCCTGCTTACTGTGTGGCTGCTCTACCAGCTCCTAATAGTGGCAAGCTAAACAAGACCCCAAGGTACCTCCATGCAAGATTTGAGGAAGATCCCTTCAGCACTTTCTCAGAAATGCGATAATTGATTGACTTTATAAAATCTGAGTTCCCCCTTTGAAGCCCAAATTTTGTTTTGTTCAGTTCAAAATATTTGCTTGCAAAACAAGGCCCATGCATTCTAATTGTCACATATATGTAAGGCAGGTAGTAGTTTTTATCATTTATTTACTAGGTATAGAATATTGATATGGCATGTATTACTCTCTATGAATCAATCAGTTGTTAAGACAGATAATTAAGGCAAAACTTAACAAACTTACTATTGTTGATAAAGTGCAGACAAGCTTGTTTGCTAGCTTCTTCCAGGTACTGCTTCATTTCTAAAATGAATGATCCCTTATTAGTCTAGAATTAGAAATTTGATAAAGATAAGAAGATAAACACACATTTGAAACACAGTTTTGAAAACAATAAGTGACACAAATAATTAAGCTCAAATGAATGGTACTTGCCTGTTTTTAAAACTTCATCTTGATGCCAGAAAATCACCAAACCATCAACATGATGAACTGAAATGTCTGCTTGACTTATATAAAACTTCAAATATGGACTCAGGCGTATTTTCTTTGCTACTCTTGCCCCTGAAAAACAAAACGTTTTTAAGTTTAGATCAGATTAAACAGAAATTTGATTGGTTTGAAAACTGTACGGTAAGCATACATATTTAGCTGCTCATCTGGTTGTTGGAAGTTGTTTGATTAGTATAAAATATGTGACAGAATAAACGGCCCTTTGTAAGGGTAACCCTAATTTTTGTTTTAACCTCGGGTAAATTATCAGAAGTCTTGATTGTAAAGGGAGACAACTTTTTTAAAGATTATGTAAGAGTTATTTCAGTGACCTAGGGGAAGCTGCGCAAAGAGAATGCACATTCCTTGGCGCCATTAAACATTGTGAAACGAATGTTTAACTCTGTCATTACTTTCGCCCTTACAGGCTAACAGCTCCACTGCACCTTCATGCAGACGGATCCAACCAGTAACAAATATATTCTTTCGACTAAATATTGAAAAGGGTCAGTGAAGTATTGAGAAAAAATTATTGATGAAAAATTTGGATTAATTTTTACGTTAAAATTTGAGCTCTTGTGGTAGAAACCTTCTCAAAAAGTTTTAAATGAATCCCTTGAAAATTACTCAAGTTATTGAGAAAAAACTATGTATGCAAATCTACAAGAGGTCTCAACTCCATAATAAGGTCAAAAATATGTTGCTAACTTGTCCAAAGTTTGGGAAACTTGGAAGTTGTTCGTCCAAAGTTGGGGAGGGGTTATAATTACACTGCCTGCCTGCCCACATGATAACATAATACTTCCTATCTTTCAAGCAGAATATCAAAAGGGTCTTGACATAAACTTACCAGCAATGTGCACTAAGACCTTGTCACTGTCGACATTAATTGGGTTGACATTAATTGGGTTGAACTCGCAACATATTTGTAGTTTACCATTAGGAACATTTCTAGCTAATATGAAATTGTTTGGATGTGGATTGTATGTAGAGGTTATGGGTGAAAAAAAAAACTGCAGCTGACAATACAATGCCATAAGATAATACACAATTTCATAAGACAAACATAAAACTGGGAAAGTTTAGGCCTGCTTATTGTGTCTTAATAGAGGTACAATGTTTCAACCCGTTATGCATGTTCATGAATGGTAGGTTGAATTATTGTTTAACATCCCAATACAGACTTCACTTAAATGGAGATGTCACAGTGTGTACCAATTAAGGGCAACAAATTTTGCCTATGCTTGGCACGTATGGCTGTAAAGCAGGGAGGGTTCTTTAACATGCCAACATCTACTGTGTCACAGGCCCTCAATTTTTACTGCCTCATTCAAAAGACAGAGACAGCAAACTGCAGTGTAGCTCGGGCTTGAACCCCTGGGCTGGGCACCATAAAACGTTTGAATTTACTTAAGTCTGAAAAGCTTTTCAAATCCAGCTCATCCTGAATTCTGATTGGCTGAGAGACNNGGCTGAGAGACAAGATTCTCTGAGACTTAAATAAATTTTGAAGTTTTATGGTGCCTAGCCCAAACCTCACAATCAGAACATGCTAACTACTAGGCCACACTGGCCCCTATACATGTTCATAGAATTATCCTGGTGTACTTTAGTGCACATGCTAGTTGGTATATTAACTAGATTGAAGTAGGTCTAAGTTGTTGCGTTGTTGTTTAACGTCCCACTCAAGAATATTTCACTCATATGGAGACATCACCGTGTGCCAGTGAAGGGCGACAAATTTTGCCTGTGCTCGGCACTGCTGGCCAT